>JBBPBX010002900.1:29695-86518 GCA_038048925.1 Garcialebias charrua
CACAGGACAACTGTGGAAGATGATGTGTCAGAGAAAGGAAGAGAAAGGAAAAATTTTTCAGTTATCTGGAGTGAAAACAGTACTTTTGTTTGTTATTTTAAATTCTTTGTATTTAAAATAAGCAAAAATGTTTGTCCGTACCTCTGTTATTCTAAATATTTTATTTAAAATAAACAGGAGCTATTGTTTGTGTACAGAACAAAATTAAAAGCTGGTAACTCACCATAAAATGCTGACTTTTTATGATGTTTTTTAAGAAAACTCATCTGTCAACGTCTTTTAACCAACAGGGGGCAGCTTCGAGTCTTAATTTTAATCACGAGGAAACTGATTTTTCTAATCAGTATTTAAACTAAAAACAACCTTGTCAGAGTTAGTTTCTAGTGTATCAGTGATAAACGCTCGAACCGCGTACTTTTCAGAGACAAATCTATGTTGTTAGACAGTTCAGATGGCTTTAAAGAATGTTTAAACTCTCAGTGAAACTCAGTTTGTTCTGTCAGCGTGTGTGTGTGTGAACTGCGTCTGATTGTCACTCAATGTGCATCAGGAAATGACGACAAGAATGGGCGGGCCAACGCAGCGTGCGTAGCGCGTCACCAGCTTCTTACGTGAGCGAGGCGGAGCTCGCTACAACATACGTGACGTCAACAAATCAATCACAGCATATGTAGTTCAATCTCCAAGCATTAATGGCGAATGTAGTTTCTCACCTTCGACCAATGTAGCGCCGGAAATGACGACAAAGTGGGCTGGTCGCAACGGCGTGCGACGTGATTGACAGCTCACAACAGCGAATCAGCGTTCGCCACAAGAGTGATTGACAGCACACAACAGCGAATCAGCGTTCGCCACAAGAGTGATTGACAGCACACAACAGCGAATCAGCGTTCGCTACAAGAGTGATTGACAGCTCACAGCTCTCGTTCATCCAATCACAGCTCATAAACAACGTGTAGGACACGTCCATGTAACGTTAGCCTAGCACGCAACTCCAGACTCTTAAACAACTCAAACGCTATAAGTTAACTTCCCAAAATTCTGAAACGTGGCAATCACAATTAAAACAGGCACGACTTAGCTACATTCAGTAACCCAGCACTTCAGCTGCAGAACAAACACGGACTCGCTCGGAGCCACTTCAAGGTCGGTTCCGGTCCACTTTTCAATGGAGCAGGAAACGGGTCTGACAGAACCCAGCCGACACGTTCTACAGTAATATGCTTTTTCGACCTGCGCTAACTTGCAAAAATACCACACACAGCAATCTTGTAGATGTTAAAGTAGCTTTCAGGCTTTTGACTCGGCGGTCAAACAAAGCTTTGTACAGGAGTCTGTGTGAACTGGACCGAACAGGACCAGAACACAGACCACGGGCTTACAAAAACCTCACCTAAAAGCTTCCAACAGCGTGTTAAGGAGTTGAACAATAACAATCTCTCAGCTTCAAATGATAAAAACATGCAGAATCTGCCTGTCTTGAACACCTCAGCCAAAAATTATCACCTTCAGAGTCCAAAAATTGGAATAATCATGCCAACATAACGTTTCAAGTTCATGAGAGATCACAGATATATCAATAAACTTTCAGAACCGGTACGGGCCACCAGATGTAAGAATTAATGAGGAGGTCAATATTAAATACTGACCTCTTTATCCTTAATTAATCTACTTATTCAGATTGAATAGTAAATGTTCACGGATTCTGTTCTTTTTCAGTTTACCCAATATTTCTGTGATCTTTATGATGGATAAATACACAAAGCCATTAAGTGACAAAGACGTTAACTTAGTTTGATATGTCAAAGAGACACTATCATTTATTTAAAATAAATCAACTAAATTAACACCATTACACTTGATTGACATGATTTCACTTTCTTTCAATTCAAATACGTCAGCACACTTAAATTTAACACAACAGACATAAATATTAGATGTTAAGCATATTTAGTCTGTGGGCTCTTTAACTTAAAAAATATAGTTTCCAGCTTAGGTTGAGAGGGAAAAGAAATAGGAGGAAAGATATGGAGGAAGAAAAGTTAAGAGTCAGGGAGTTATCTTGATGTGTTTAACCAGAAACATGGCAGTTCTCCGGCCGATTAAAGCTACACGTTGGTACCCTTGGCAAAGCATTTGACGACTTGTTACCTCGTGAAGATGGTCAGTCTCCCTCGGTCCAGTTTGGTCAGTTCGTTTACCATTCTCAGCGTCTCCAGACGTGCGCCTTGACTCGAACCGAAGTAACGGCAGCTCCTGGTGCTGTTGTTCAAGATAAGACGTTCCTTAAAGGAATGTCAATAAAAGAGAGCTTTTCAGCTGTTGAAGATGGCTTATAACTTGGCATGTTATAAGTCTTTAACTGAATGACATGGTCATTAGCGTGTTGACCAGACGATCATCAGTTCTTTGGAGAAGACCATAGTTTGAGGCTTACTCCAGCAGACTTCTAAGAGAAAGTAAGATGTGAAGGTTTTAACTGAGACGTGACCCAGAAAATGTGTTCTTTCTGATTGGCCGAATGGCATCATAAGTTGATGTGAGGATGACATCAACATGTTGAAAGGGGGTCAAAAGATTAGTTTGTCAGAAAGATAAAGTGTTAGTTTCAGATGTCAGCATTTTATCATAAAACTGATTCCTTTGCTTTAACACTTTAACAAAATACTGTTGGTTTGATTAAAACAACGTCATTAAGCATCACATATGGGACCTATTAATGATAATAGCTTGATTATTAAATAGGACAAAAACAAAAGTCTCTGGATGTCTAGATTGTCCTGAGCTCAAGCTAAAATGAATGAGATAAAGTGTTCCTTTTATCTTCACATGCAAGTTCGAGAGGAGAGGAGAAATCCTCCATGTACAACATTTTGAATTAAGCAGAGTATTTGATTTATCTGACATTAAAATGTACTGATGCTCTTACAAATAAAATTATTCATTTGATCACATCAGCCTAAAATCAAAGATAGAAATAGTCTCTTATTGGTGACTATGTTATCAGATTATAGCTAAATGAATAATTTCGTAGTAAATGTCTTGCTTTACTGAGAGGTCAGTAAAGGTCATCACTGGACAGTTCAAAAACCTTAATTTGACCCTGGGTAGGTCCACTACATGCTGGGCTGAGTGAAGATCGATTGCTGGGTTGCAAGCTTGTTTTTTAGCTCCCGCATATTCTGTCTGTAAACAACTTTTAGGAGGGAAATCTGTCTCAAATCGTTTGTGCATAGTCTTGAAATGCCGTTCCAAGTTACACTTTTTGGGTAAGGCAACGCTCGAATTACAGACGAGGCAAATAGACTTTGAATTAGAATAAACAAAAAAATAATCCTCCTCCCACTCTGTGTGAAAATAATGTTTTTGTTTGCTTGTTCGCTAGTTTTGCATCCATGTTTGCTGTCCTAAAGTCTCGTGAGTCACCGCACCCAAAACACGCGAGACTATGTCTGTGAGCATACAAGATGGGGAGGACTGAGGAAAGCGTTGCTACGCATTGGAATATCGTCACTCCTCCCACCCCCCACCTCCACCACTTCTGCCGGAGTTAGAATGAAGCTTAGCAGCGGACATGTCACCTCCACCACTTCTGCCGCAGTTAGAATGAAGCTTAGCAATGGACATTTCACCTTGTTAACAGCGGACAGCCGGCTTGTCAGCTGTTAGACAGGTTGCGCTTCGCGGGCGACTGGGAACCAGCTGGCGGGAGACCGGTCGCCCGCAAGCGACTGGTTGGGCACACCTGATCTAGATTATAGATAAGTCAGCAAACTGTTCAATTTATCTATTTTATTACACTGGTGTCAGACTTTTGGGGTGATGCAGGTTTACTCACCGCCCTACACACCTCAAGCCAACGGAGTTGCCGAAAGAGCCATAGGTTTGGTCAAAAATTGGATAGCTAAAAATGCTAATACCAAAGAATGGAGCACTAAAACTGTGGAAATAGGACAAGCCTTGAATGACAGGCGTCGAGCTGGAAGACCCTCTCCCGCTGAAGAACTTAACCAACGTCAATTCAACACGTTGGAAAGTGGACGGGACCTCAAGAATAAAGAGGACCAACCAGCCCCTAGTACTTCATTTGAGGTAGGACAGAAGGTGTGGGTCAGAGCACAGGATCACCCATCAGCAGTTGCAGTGAAGCCAAAATACAACGCCACAGACAAAGTGAAGAGAATATTAGACAAAAACACAATTGAGTTAACAAAGAAGGGAATCCAAGGAATAGAGCAACTGAAGCCAATTCCTAGCTAAGTTAAAACCAGAAACCGGATTATGGCCAATGAACCAAGCACCATGCTCCCCTATTTTAGAATGGCCACTATATGCAAGGGAGTTATCTTAAGAAGACCAACCTAAGAGCTTTGGGCAGGTAGGGCTCTGAAGACCTTGGAGTACGCCAAGAGAGGATACCTGTCAGCAGAATGCGAAATGATCAAGTGGAACAAGTTGCAAAACAGCTGTGCGATCTGCATGGAACCTACTGGTCTACCCATTTTGTGGGAAGGACCTGGAATGAATAAGCCCCTCAAACCTGAGGCGAAGAAAAAAGATGTACGGGAGTTGCAACTGAAGCCAGTAAAGGTAATGGATGCCTTTATTTGTGGGAAATGTAGGATCACAGTTTTACCAAGGGTAATGATCCTCACACAATGGGAGTTGAGTGGAAAAGGCCCAGAAGATTGTATCTGTGAATGGGAAGGGACTATGGTGAAGTACTTTGGAAATTGTCAAACGAGGATGTTGGAGGGCCATCTGTTGCACTCAGAAAGGGCTATGGGCTGGCAAGTGAGGAGGTACTATGATCCTCTCAAATCCTTCAAAGCCCAACTGGATGTGACAGGGTTTGAAGCCCCCAGAAGTACCCCAAGGATACAACAGTACGACCAGGGGCCAAATTCAACACCTACAGCGACACCTCTTTATCTAGGAATAGAGGGATTAAGTGACGAAGAAATGATCAGGCAAAAAGAAAAGTGTTGGAACCCTCGAGATCTGCTTGAGCAGTCCATGCAACGGGCCTGGCCCTATGATCCTGCAATAGGAAGAGCAAGAAACATACCCCTTGGCACTAATCAGTTTCCTTTGGTCTTTAGGGTGTACCGTGACCCAAAGGACACAGACGACCTTGAGTCGGCCCAGCTACCCGATGCTATGGATAGTGAGGCCCGAGAAAGAGGTTGGAAAGGCCCCTGGGAACTGATGACATGGGCTCAATTGATTGCAGAAGTAATTCTGAACCGAAAAATCCCAATGGTAGACCTGTCTCCAGTCCCTCGTGACGTGAGGCTGAAGCCAAGCATTCAAAACTGTACTATTACACCAGCAGCTTGGATGGATGGGCAGTGGAAGAGGCAAGGCCAAAGCAAAAGACCGCTGAATATTTGGTAACCCCAGAAGCCTGGGAACGACACGGAGTGCTACAGATTCCTGGAACAGCTGCACAAAGGGTAGACATGCCCATAAGACCCGACTGCACCCAACGGATTAGAGTCTCGGTACAGATGGTCGTGGCACCATACAAGGGAGTGTACTCGGTGGGAGCTACGACACACCTGGTCGAAGACAATAAAGACGACACAGAAAAGTCCCAACCCAGTAAAACAGAGAGAAAGCGAAGTGTGCTAAACGCTTGGGCCAGCAAGACATTTCTGAGGAAATGGAAGCACACGAACAAGAAGATGGACAACTAAAAACTGAACCACGGGGCGCTAGGATCATAGGAGAGAAGGTAGAAAATTATTAAATCAAATCATGAGGTGTCCAAATCATATCTGGAAAGGGAGAGATAATATAAAATCTGCAAAAATCATTGAAACATGCTCGTCCTGGGACAGAGGCCCGCTTTACGATGACTCGGATTCAGAGGACGAGACACCCTCTGATGTGTGGAATTTGCTGATTCAACGATCCAGGAGTGGACCGTACCAACCAGCTCTAATTGTACGAAAAGAACTGGTAAAGTTAGACAGACCCAGAAAAGACTACACCTTAAACTTTAACAAAACCAAAAATTACTACTGCTCATGTATAATGTACTACAGGAGTAAAGACCTAACTAGAGGGTCCCATAGCAAAGCAATATTTTGAAGCACTATATAAGGCAGAATTTGAAAATGCGGGGACCCAATTTTTAACAGAAATGGAACCTGGAAGGACCCCAGCCTGAACCTACCGAATGGGTGGTGTATCAGTGGAAGTGGGTGTGGAAAGGACTGCAACCTGGATTGCCACACCCCTCTCCACTATATCTGGAGCTCCTCAAAGATCGAGTGACCACAACTCACTGGCGCTCGAGGAGGAAGCCCAGAGCTAAAAGAAACAAAAGACTTTGAAAAGAAACCTCTCCAACATGATTCCTATGAAAAGAAGATGGAACAGTAGTGACTAAGACAGCGATAATGATCCACATACCTATGAAAATGAATCACACATCTATAATGATCTAGCGACCCCTGACCGGCCCTAAGGAATGCCCAAGGATTACGATTTTGGATAAAGCAGCTTGTCTACGAGCCTTGCTGCGGGGACACGTAGTGTTAATAGGCTTTGCAATGCTGTTGGTTATTTTGTATCATGCCGGAATCAGACCATGGAGCCTGACACATGTAAAAGTCTCCCATGGGAGATCCAAATATGCAAACATGACCTGCTGGGACACCACACAAAGAAACATCTTCGTGCCATGGGACCGAAATGACACTGTCAAGAATCAAACCAAGACCTGGAAAAGAGTAAGACAAGCAGGCTATCCAGCTTGGATGTGTAACCTGCACAAAATAATTAACATGTATTTTATTTTGAAGGGGACAATATGATGGCACGCTTTAAATTCCGGGTCAGAGGTGAACTCGGGTGTCCGTCATAGTTGTGCTGCTGACGCTGTGGCTGGCTACTTGAGCTCGGCGTCTTCATAATCCATGGGAAAAACAAGCTGTATCAAGCCCAATTAACACAACCGGAGGAATTTATTAGGTGTTTTATGTCAACCACTCGACGGTGAGTCGTTTGTTTACGTATTTGGGTTCCTTTTTATGAAATAGAAATACGGTGGCGACACGCCCACTCCATCCATGTATTTATGATTTAAAGTGGTCTTAGTGATCAAAAGATCATTCTCTTTTTTTTGAGTTTGTGGCCGAATAGAAGATATATACGTAAAGTATTAATAGAGCCTTTGATTTTTGTAATTTCATCCTTTAAGGATAATTTTAGTTACTTTTCAGTAAATTTGTTGACGGCCTATAGAAATCTGGAATTGGTTAATTTCTTTTGAGTTGCGCAACAAAAGAAATTACTATTTGTTTATTGAAACGATACTGACGTAAATTAAGCTTAAATTGACTCTTATCTGAATAAAATTTGGATAAAACTTGGAAGTGCACTTTAAACCTTGATCTGTAACATTAATTAGATATGTAACTTTAATTTGATCTGAAACTTTGGTTTGAACTGTACTGTTGATGTGATTAAAACAAGATGGCGCCGGTTGTCATGGCTTGCTATCTAACTCCTCTCCTGAACTTTTTACTGCTGTTCGTGTTCTGCCTTTTTTTCATCGACGATGCATCCTCGCTTCTGGTCTATGATCGCTCAACTCTTCTAAGTCTCCAAGACTCGCTGATCAACACACCGGCTACTGGCAAATATGGACATTTCAAGCCTCCTCCACCTCCACCGTTCCTGGCGTCCATTCCAGCCTACCTACAACGCAACGCGACCACGCTGCCACGCAACAAGCGGCGCAGAAGACGCGGAACGAGGGCAGGCGTGCTGGTGAGATTTAAAAAGTATCTCTCGTCTCACAACACGCCGACGGCTGACTTACCTCCTGAATTCAGCGTCTTTGATGTCCGTCGTTCCTTCACTCGCCGCAACAGATGCCTTGTTGCTATCAATCATGACGCCAGCGATCAGTATCCATCTTGTCCCCCGGTGAGGACTGTGAAGCGAGGCTGCGTTAAACAGAACCTCCGCCCGCTCGCTCGAGCTGAGAGTGACGTAACTGGCTGCGTTCCAACTCGTGCAGCACTGTTTAACGCCAGATTGATCACAAATAAAACTTTTATATTAAGTGATTTGATCTCAACTCATCGTCTGGATCTGTTTTTGATTACTGAAACTTGGCAAAAAGCTGGAGACAACAGCTGCTTCTCTGAGCTTCTCCCAAATGGCTACGCCCACCTGAGCGTACCGCGTGGAGCAGGAAGAGGGGGAGGGCTCGCTGCAGTCTTCAATGAGGCGTTCAAATACCGTTTGTTGCCTCAGAAAAACTACACCAGTTTTGAAAGCATGCTTTTTGTGCTGGAATCTGCTAAACCTCTCTTGTGTGGCCTCTTTTATAATAATAATAATAATAATAATAATGAATTCAATTTATGACGCACTTTTCATTAGTGAAAATCTCAAAGTGCTACACATATTGAATGCTACACACATTCATACACTGGTAGCGGCAGACTACCATGCAAGGTGCTTTCCAATCCTACCGGGCCCCCTCAATTCAATAAAAACTTTCTCAGTGAGTTTTCTGAACTACTGGCTGACCTACTGCCAAAGTTTGACTCTTGGCTTTTCTGTGGGGACTTCAACGTGCACACCTGCTGCCCAAGTAATCAGCTTGGATGTGAGTTTCAGGACCTCCTGGACTCTTTCAACCTGTTGCAGTCTGTCTCGGGGGCCACACACAGCCAGGGTCATACATTGGATTTAATTATCTCCCACGGCCTTCAAATACCTGCTGTGGAGATCCTGGACACCTGTATTTCAGACCATTTTCCCATATTATTTGAATTTTTCACCTCTCCTGCACCGAAGGCTATTCTCCCAGCACGTTTCTGCCGCTCCATCACCCCATCCTCCCAAAGTCAGTTCACTGATGCCTTTAAGAGCACTGAATTTTGCTCTGCTGTCAGCCTGGACCCATCTCTACATCCTGAGGACTTCATCACCTCCTTCCATCACACCTGCACGACGATCTTGGACTCCATCGCTCCTCT
Organism: Garcialebias charrua; assembly: GCA_038048925.1. Lineage (NCBI taxonomy): Eukaryota > Metazoa > Chordata > Actinopteri > Cyprinodontiformes > Rivulidae > Garcialebias > Garcialebias charrua. The sequence goes on from JBBPBX010002900.1 coordinate 38,701, forward strand.
CAAACAGGCATCTTCAAAGAACAAACCACCCCCATGGCTCAACGAAACGACGCAAGCTCTTCGACAACGTTGCAGAAAAGCAGAGCGAAAATGGAAGCGCGACCGGCTTCATGTGTCTCAGGGAATACTGAGAGACTGTCTCTGTGAGTATCATAATGCTGTGAAACAGGCCAAATCACAGTACCTCTCCAATTTAATCTCCACCAGCTCCAACCGGCCGAGGACGCTTTTCAGCACACTCCAGTCTGTTATCAATCCATCTGTCAATGTTCTGAAAACTGCCACACAGTCTACCTGCGATGACTTTCAGAGCTATTTTGTCAACAAAATAGACTATCAGGCAGAACATTGTCAGCCCATCAAACATTGTCCAATCATGTACGTCTGCAATAACCACAGCTGTTTTTGACCAATTTGACCTGGTCTCACTGCCTAACCTCACCAAGGTGGTTCAGCAGATGAAACCAACTAACTGTTCTCTGGACATCATTCCCTCTAAAATGTTCAAACAATCCTTTGATGTAATTGGTCCTTGTGTTTTGTCATTTATTAACAGCTGTCTATCTTCAGGTTTTGTGCCATCTGCTTTCAAACATGCTGTGGTCAGGCCTCTTCTCAAAAAACCAGGCCTAGATCCTACAGCTCTCTCTAATTTCAGACCAGTTTCCCATCTGTCATTTCTATCAAAGGTCCTAGAAAAGATTGTTTTTATTCAACTTCAATCTTTTCTAGAACTCAACAACCTGTTTGAAAAATTTCAGTCAGGTTTTCGAGCTCGTCACAGCACTGAATCTGCACTGCTCAAAGTACAGAATGACATTCTTCTGTCCCTGGATGCAAAAAACCCTGCTCTGCTGGTGATGTTAGACCTCTCAGCAGCTTTTGACACCGTCGACCATCAGGTACTAATCAACCGCTTGTCTCAGCAGGTTGGCCTCCAGGGAGCTGTGCTTGAGTGGTTCAAATCTTACCTGTCTGGGAGAACTTTTTCTGTCATGATAGGCGATCTGTCCTCCTCTTCATCAACCCCTCTGACCTCTGGCGTACCACAGGGATCTATTCTAGGGCCAGTCCTCTTCTCTCTTTACATGCTGCCATTAGGATCAATCATTGCACGTCATAACCTGTCTTTTCACATGTATGCAGACGATTTACAAATCTATCTGCCAGTCACTCCCAACCCCTCACTCAGTTCAAACACTCTTGTCAACTGCTTAAATGACATTAAGCACTGGCTCTCTCAAAACTTCCTCCACCTAAACACAGATAAAACTGAATGCATTTTATTTGGTGCACCTGATGACACCAGCAACATCCTTCCCAGTCCCAGTGTTGGTTTTCCCCTCCCCCACTTCAACCCGGTGGTCAGAAATCTTGGAGTGCAGCTTGACTCCAACTTAAAGTTTGATAAACAGATCAGTTCTGTTGTCAAGACCAGCTTTTTCCAGCTCCGTCTGCTCTCCAAAGTCAAGTCATTTCTCAGCCGTGGTGATCTGGAGAAGGCCATCCATGCCTTTGTGACCTCCAGACTTGATTATTGTAATGCTTTGTATGTTGGTATTAATCAATCCTCCATCTCCCGTTTACAGCTTGTACAGAACTCTGCCGCGCGCTTTTTGACCAACACACGAAAATATGAACACATCACTCCTGTCCTGTCCTCTCTACACTGGCTCCCGGTTCAGTTCAGGATACAGTTCAAGCTGCTCCTGTTTGTTTTCAAAGCTCTGAATGGACTTGCTCCTCTGTACATCTCAGAACTTTTGAAAGCCCATCAGCCCGGCAGAGATTTACGCTCTGCCAGTCAACACCTGCTGGAGGTGCCTCGCTCAAGGTACAAACAATGGGGAGACCGGTCATTTTCTGTTGCCGGCCCAAAAGCCTGGAACAGCCTCCCCCTTGAGCTGCGTGCCACCTCTGATCTGACTCTGTTCAAAACCAGACTGAAGACCCACTTGTTCAAAAAAGCTTTCAGTGTGTAACTTTTATTACTTTTGGTATTTTAATATGTAGCATTTTTTATTTCCATTGCCTTTTTATTTCCACTTGTTCAAAAAAGCTTTCAGTGTGTAACTTTTATTACTTGTGTTATTTTAGTATGTAGCATTTTTTATTTCCATTGCCTTCTTTTATTGCTGTTGTTTCTTATTCTATTTTCATTGATTTATTGTTCCAGTTTATTCATCTTTTTATCCTGTTAAGCACCTTGGTCAATGCAAGGCATTGTAGGAAGGTGCTATACAAATAAAGTTTATTATTATTATTATTATTATATTATTATCTTTGAAGTGAAGTTCATTGAATGATTCTTGAAAAAATACTTTCTAGAATTATTTGTTTTATGTGAATGTTTAACTATTTTTGATAAGTTTAGTCCTGTGTATATAATATGCTAATTTTTGTCTTATTTATGACCTTGTTTAGGTCAGGGTTTTTTTTCACCCCCTGTTCCTACCCAGGATGGTGAGCCACAGGATCCCCGCAGCTGTGCGATAGGACTTAATTGCACCAGATTATTTGTTTTTCCTGGACACATTTACCCTGGATCATGAACTGTAAACCGGATTATTGATTGATGGACCATTAATCAAGCAATTAATTCCTTCATCCGGAATGAAGGACTGATTTAAAATAGGAAAAAAAAGAACTCTTGGGTGTACGGTAATCAGGGTCTGTTTTGTTGTGTGTATTTTGTCTCTTGGGTTGAAATCATTGTCTGTTTTGTTGTGTGTTTTTTGTCTATCGGTTATACTCAGAAAATTATTATTATTATTACAAATATTATTTTATCAATACCTTAAGTATGTACAATACAAATACCTTAAACTTAAACTTCTTGTCTGATGGTGTTTTTATTCATACAACAGGCTCCTCAGCTGAACTTTTTTTCTGACTGCCTATTAATATTTCTGGCCGTGGTCAGGCGCCTAGCCATAACAAGCGTTACAGATAATCCAGCTGGAAAACACCCCTGAATGGGTATCAGCAATGGAAGCCGAGAACCTAACGGGGCCGGACAAACCCCATTTTAGGGTAAACAATCTACTGATTCTGCCTGAGGGAATTGTGACTTGGATAATGCTCCTGTATCACAACATAAAAAGAACAACGAGATGTAACTGGATCCATCCAGATAAAGAACCCCCTGAATGGCACTGTGATTGGGGTTGTCAACCACTAATGGGGCTACGCCACCAAGGATACTAGGAGGTAGGGATGCGCAGTATAAACGGTACACGGTAGAAACGATAGAAATTTAGCCTACGATAGAGATCCGTCTTCTATCGGCTAACCGCAGAAAATCAGAGTTGTCCGATTTCATCTTTACTTTTTTTAGTTTAAAACTGTGCATAAGTGGTGTTAAGTGTACAATCAGAGTTGTCAGAGTTGATCGTTACTTTTTTGTGTTGAAAACTGTACATAAGTGGTGTTAGTCTTTTCTTCGAGTGCTAAGTAGCGAAGCTATAAGCTAACTACATCCGACTTGCCGTAGTGTTGCCATTCGGATGCATGCGCAAAACGCTGTGCTCTGTTGAAAGTTTTTTTTTTGTTGTTGTTGAAAGTTAAAGTAAGTGTTGGTCAGCTTTAGAGAAACCTGCCCTCTGATCTGTGAACAGAACGCTGTGTTGTGTGATTTTACTGCGAGACCCTTTGGTCAAAGCCACAGAGGAAACTGGTTGTCTTGTCAGCTCTCCTTAAAGCTGAAGGAGACACCCTCTAGAGGGTTGGAGGGTGAAGTGTTTTTAGTGTAAAATGCTACTCTGTTACTGTTCATTTCTTAAGTGACAATATAGGAAACTTCCGCCAATCGCTCCCACAGCGCTGCGCGAGACCAGTAGCTCATGGTATGAGCTAAGGCTAACATGCTAAAGTGGACCCCACCAGAGCTGCAGATTCGACAGCCGGCTTTGTGCGATCAGAGGTTCCTGGAGCTCGCCTTGATGTCGGACTGGAAGCAGAAGATATCGGGGGACACCCAACTAACTTGGAATAACAAAGCCGACAACCTTTTTGAAGGCAGCTAAACTGGACGGCCCGTAACTGCGCAACGGACTCGTTGGGGCTAATCTAATGCTAAAAGGTGTTGCTAATGGCGGCGCTGGCAGATGGCTTTTGGTAAGTTATTAAAACTTATTAAAACTTTTTTCTGGCTCCAAATGTATGAAGATAGCATACTAACAGTCCTTCCTGTAAAGGGTTTGGACTGCATGGTGCTACAGGAAGCCTGGGAGCTCTGACGTAACACAGCGGAGGGAGGCAAACAGCTCAGCTCAAAGTAAGAAATTAATTTTTTATATTTTTTATTAATATTTTAAAGTATTTTAAAGTGTTAGGATAGTTGAAATGCTTGGTAACTGTTCATTAACGCACATGTACGTGCTTGTGCGGTATATAAAAGAAAAAGAAAAAAGGTAGTCCCAAATTACGAATTTTCGGTTTACGAGCAACTCATAAATACGGAACTCGCTCGTAAGTCAGGGACTACCTGTATATCGTTATCGCCACCCTTCACAATACATATCGTGATATGAATTTTATGCCATATCGCACATCCCTACTAGGAGGCTGAACTGATTTATCCTGCCCCACCGAAGGACGACAGTTACCAAGCCATACTCCCTCGTTGGGAGTTTTGGGGCAACATTCATCTGGACTATGTCAAAATCCCTCCTTTCATCAGAAGAAACCGGACTGGAGAACATCAAAACCTAACCAAAGTCAAGACTGTCCATACCGTAAAACACAAGAAAGTGCTCAGAATCAACGCCACTGAACAAAGACCCAAAGTACGACTCACTGGAGGACAGTGGACAGGTACACCACCACCTCCAATAGATGTAGCTGGAGATAGAGGCATAGGCCCACCTGTCAGACACTATGTACATCCGGAACGAGACATAAAGAAAGAACATGCCTATATAGAACATTGCAAGGAGAATAAATTCAAGAAACTCTCAATCTGCTATTGGAACCTGTATGGTGAGTGGAAATCCCAACATTATTTGACAATAACACCAGTAATGAATCAAATATACTATTATTGGAGCTGGGCTGCAGTCTTCCAACAACAAAACGCTTGGTACGAGGACTGGTTAAATAAAACAATGCCCTGGGTCTGGATAGCCCCACAGGTACTCTATTTTGAGGGTGACTTTGTGGAAGGGTATACTAGGACTCATACAGGCCTGATGGGACCACATTATTCGAACATGTACGTGCAGAGAGTACCAAAACCAAATGAGCTGTTTAATGCACCCAAAGGTGATTTTGATAAAATTGACAAATGTGTGGCTGAACGAATTTTCCCTAGTCTTAATAACTCAGTGTGGGAAAGTAGCAGAACATCACCTCGATGTCGGTTGTGGGAAACAGAAGTATTCTGTTATGTCTAATTGGCGTTATGACTGTACTGAATTACAACACGCAAAGACAATTAAAATATTGCTCCAGGCCTGGCACGAATATCACAAGTGAGATAAAACACGAACCTGGTGGGGATTTCAAGAGGAGGAGATAAAAGAATGGGTAGCCCCCTGTTTGTATCTCTCTCATAATTATTGGATCAAGTACCAATTCTTAGCGACAGTCTACTCTAAAGAGCAAGACATATGGGCGAATGTTCTGTATCACCCCGACAGATATGTAAGTCCCAGACCGTGGCATATGATTTGCAATAAAAAACAAACTACATGTCTCATTAGCTTGGCCTTTAGAACATGTGGCAATATTCCCGGATGGGAGGATTACTGTAGAGATCACTATGGGCAAGAAGACTATGCATCTCACGTAGCTGAAGTAGTGTGGAAAAAGTACGGCAACGTATAGAGAAGGTCAGTCCCCAAAGGCACGAGCTGTACTAACATGATCCTGGGGCACAGACTAAAAACCAGAAAACATATTCAAGGGGTGATCATCCCCTTCATATCCGAGTCCATGATCAGACTGGCTGAAGGACATGCAGTGAGAAAAAGCTTATGTAGGGGAGAAGAGATATTTGGTTACGAATGGGTAGGCCCAAACCAAATATATTCAAACCTTACCTGTCAATACCCAGAGGAAAGTTGGAAAAAGTGCGGCAAAACAGGAGATGAACACAACTGTGCTTGGTATAAAACTGTAAGCTATACAGTAGGCCGCAAAGCCAGAGAAGTGATACACGATGTGGGTGAAGTGATCAAAGAAGGCGGAAAGACATTCAAAGGATGGATGGTCGATCTGTTCATTCAGATCTGGCCTTATTTGGCAAGCTTAGTCGGTGTGATAGCTGTGGCCTTATTAAGACGTGTTATCCTGCAAGAAGGTCTCAAAGCCATGAGTCTCCCATGTGGGAGGAACTACAAGCCACTCCCACCAGAACCGGGCGCTGGCTCTGCTTAAAAAGCCAGAACACCAAGGAAGTAGTCTCACTTCCGCCCCGGAGCAGCAGAGAGCAACACCAAAGAGCAGCAGCAAAAAAACATACTTCCAGAATCATTCAACACCAAGTCTAGCATGCAAGGCCCAACACCACCTCCAGCACCCACAAAGATTGTGAGTACACCTTCTCCTACAGCCTTGGTCATCAAGAGGGATATGGACTGCCAGACAACAGATACCCCTCTAACCGAGATAAGTACCAACTTTTGGTGGGCAGCTGGTACCATGATGCCTAATTCGACCTCCTGGCCAAAGTGTCCTACTTCCTTTAAAGGAGGCGATGTGGAATATTTTCTGCTATTAATTGCATGGATGTGCTACTGCCACACAGGAGGATGGGGAAAAGGGCATCTGATACTGTTTTATGAAATTTCAGATAAACCCCAAATGTTTTTTTTTTTTTTCCTTCATTTATAGATGGCCTCCCTTCACACCTTATAGCCATCCTCTCACTCCAATATGTATTTTTTTTCTTTTTTTAATAGAGAGAAAGAAAGAAAAGAGAAAGTGAGACAACAAAACAAAACAAAACAACAAAACAACAATTGTCCACAGAAAGAGCACAAGGCAAACACACCAAACCTCCGTCCACAATCCTGCAAAGCACATGACAGAACACAACAACGAAACATACAAGCATAAAGACTGATAATATTCATGACCTTGCAAATATTTCTATAAATACACATACCCATACCTACAAATATATATACAATATACATACATATATATTTATATTCATTTATATACCCATCTACATACATCTACTATACATCCCTGCATCCATTTGTGTGTGGTTGTGAGCATGCATAAGTGAATGAGGTTCCTCCAATAGAACATTTAGTAGCGACTGTGAAGCATCAGAGACCCGTCCCCCCAAAGCCCGAGACAGACGAAGGGGCGATCAAAGCCCAAGACCCCAGGAAGGACCCCGAGCCCAGAGTCCCCAGGACCACCCGAACAGGACGAGCCACTCGTCCACTCCCCAGATCCGACCAAGTGGAAGAACCGGACGAACCCCACCAGGGACCACACACAATGACCCCCCGGGGTCAACAGCGACAATACACAGGCCCCCGCCGGAGCCCGCTGCACCGACGTAGCCCCAGGGCCGGTCACCGAGGCTCGGGCACCGGGGACGCCCATCCCTCAGGTCCAGACCTGACAGGACCAGAGGACCCGAGCCCCACCAGGCAGCCACCAGGCCGAGCTGACAAACGCCCAAGCGCCCAGCCCCAGATAGTGAGGGCCCCAAGCACGCCCGTAGGCAGAGGAACACCCACCAGGGGGCCACGTGGCAGGAGCGCGACACTGGGTAGCCTCAGAAGTATCAGAGAGGGGGCAGTCCAAGTCCCAGCCTGACACTTAAACATTCATACACAGACACACTCATTCAGACCCACCCTCATCCTCACCCTCAGTCACAGAAAGACAAACAATAACGACACGCTCCCCAAATGGTTAATGTTTTATCATCTTTTAAACCAGGTTCGTGAAGATAGGCACACGCTTTGTTTGGAAAAAGTTCACACACAAGACTTAATTAAAAATAATGAATATTTATTAAAGAAGTCTGTTACAGAAAAAAGGAAAAAGTAGAAACAGCAACAAACTGTTATCTGCTAGGATCAATGTGTCATTTATTAAACCCCGCCACAAAGAACAGTACACACAACAAGGCATTGATGTTACAAGGATCTCTCACCATGACACGAGTTGGGAAGCCGCTTTCAACTCAGATGAGAATCACCATCAACGCAGGCCGGACGTCTGGGCCAAAGACTCACGGTAGACTTCAATGTTTATCTGATCACTCTTTCATTTTATACACTTGAAGTGTGTACGTGCATGACATGTGTGTGATACACTCACTTCAGACACCAACATGTTCCCAACGTGGGAGGATCCCTCCCAAGGTCGGTTTATTGCAGGCTAGTCTGAGAAAGAGATGGGCGAAAACACCTAAAGTGCTGAACCAGCACTTCGTGCAAACTGCACAGCTGTTTGTGAGAGAAATGGGCCCTTGTTCTCAAAACTCCAGCAATATAATATTGACCACTTTCTCACAACCAGACCAGCCACAGAAAACAGACACTACACTTGAAAACTGATAAACATTTAGTCAGAAAAGAATTAATAAAAAACTCTTAATACATCCAATCCTCTGATTTTCTGACTAATTTTGAAAATTTTCCCCTGACACCTCATGGGAAACATTTAGTATAAGTCTGTACCTATAAACCCAAAAATCAAACGCTACTGTAATAAAACCAATTACACAAAGAAAAACCTTATGTAAAAACCTTCTCCTGTTCAACACATGTGAACACTTTCAAGCGGACAGTCAGACATAGACTCAATCACCAGTTTCGGCACCATGGATCGGATCCGTTCCTTGCGCATCAGAAGGGACCCAAATCAAATGGAGACTGCCAGAAAAAGGCGGAAATTGCTAATTAGTCAATCAATAGTGTACGACACATCCACCCAAAAAAATAAAAATAAAGAACACCTAAGTATTTTCTGAGGACGATTTTACTGCCCACCATCCGGCGTCTCAGGGGGGGGAAAGCGGTACGTGACAAACACCATTTATGGTGGGGGTGGCGTGCTGTTGACCTCAACTCGGGATGTTGTGGGTCAGTAGGCGGAATACTTCGAAGACCTCCTCAATCCTACTGGCACGTCTTCCACTGAGGAAGCAGAGCCTGGGGACTTTGGGTCGGGCTCTCCAATCTCTGGTGCCGAGGTCACCGAGGTGGTTAAAAAGCTCTGCAGTGGCAGGGCTCCGGGAGTGGATGAGATTCGCCCCGAGTTCCTTAGGGCTCTGGATGTTATGGGGTTATGTTGGCTTACGAGACTCTGCAATATCGCGTGGACATCGGGAGTAGTTCCCTTGGATTGGCAGACTGGGGTGGTGGTTCCCCTATTCAAAAAGGGGGACCGTAGGGTGTGTTCCAACTATAGGGGGATCACACTCTTAAGCCTCCCTGGTAAGGTCTATTCAGGGGTTCTGGAGAGGAGGGTCCGTCGGATAGTCGAACCTCGGATTCAGGAGGAGCAATGTGGTTTTCGTCCTGGTCGTGGAACACTGGACCAGCTCTACACCCTCAGCAGGGTCCTGGAGGGTACGTGGGAGTTTGCCCAACCAGTTTACATGTGCTTTGTGGACTTGGAAAAGGCATTCGACCGCGTCCCTCGGGGGGTTCTGTGGGGGGTACTCCGGGAGTATGGGGTACCAGGCCCATTGATATGGGCTGTTAGGTCCCTGTACGACCGGTGTCAGAGCTTGGTCCGCATTGCCGGCAGTAAGTCAGGCTCGTTTCCAGTGAGAGTTGGACTCCGCCAAGGTTGCCCTTTGTCACCGATTCTGTTCATAACTTTTATGGACAGAATTTCTAGGCGCAGCCAAGGTGTTGAGAGGATCCGTTTTGGTGGCCTTAGAATCGCTTCTCTGTTTTTTGCAGATGATGTGGTCCTATTGGCTTCATCAGATCGTGATCTACAGCTTTCGCTGGAGCGGTTTGCAGCCGAGTGTGATACGGCCGGGATGAGGATCAGTTCCTCCAAATCCGAGGCCATGGTCTTGAGCCGGAAAAGGGTAGCATGCCCTCTCCGGGTCGGGGAGGAGGTCCTGCCCCAAGTGGAGGAGTTTAAGTATCTCGGGGTCTTGTTCACGAATGAGGGAAAACTGGAGCGTGAGATCGATAGGCGGATAGGTGCAGCATCCGCAGTGAAGCGGGCGCTGTACCGGTCTGTCGTGGTGAAGAGAGAGCTGAGTCGAAAGGCAAAGCTCTCAATTTACCGATCGATCTACGTTCCCACCCTCATCTATGGTCATGAGCTTTGGGTTATGACCGAAAGAACAAGATCTCGGATACAAGCGGCTGAAATGAGTTTTCTCCGCAGGGTGTCTGGACTCTCCCTTAGAGATAGGGTGAGAAGCTCAGTCATCCGGGAGGGACTCTGAGTAGAGCCGCTGCTTCTCCACATTGAGAGGAGCCAGTTGAGGTGGCTCGGACATCTGGTTAGGATGCCTCCTGGACGCCTCCTTGGGGAGGTGTTCCGGGCATGTCCCACCGGGAGGAGGTCCAGAGGAAGACCCAGGACACGATGGAGGGACTATGTTTCTCGGCTGGCCTGGGAACGCCTTGGGATTCCCCCAGAGGAACTGCTCCAAGTGGCTGGGGAGAGGGAAGTCTGGGCCTCCCTACTTAGGCTGCTACCCCCGCGACCCGACCCCGGAGAAGCGGACGAAAATGGATGGATGGATGGATTTTACTGTCCAAATAAAACCTATTCCTGTTTGTAGCACATATCTGTATATGTGCATGTCATCTCAAATTAATCAACCTTTAGTCATTTCAGATTTCATCACTTCAGGTAAAATTAAACAAAATAAAATCTCAAAGAACAATACACAATGTTCCCAAACTAGTCACTTCACGATGGAGCTTTGCGGCTCCACCCTCTGGAACAGCTCGCACCAAAAACACCTGCAATTTTTACATGCAGTCTCATTCAAAGCACGTGAAAGATTGGCAAGCCCTCCTTTCAGCTGTCCTTTATTCAAATCTTCTTGCTGAACAGACCTTAAAGGTCGGTGCACAAGGTCGTTGCACTGGAACGTTACACCCACTGGACACCCCTGCACCAGCAGGACCGATTTACAGGACATTTTAAGCCATCCTGTATTCTCAACTTGTGGCAAAGACCCCACCTGTCCACCTTCCAGGACATGTAAGAGGCATGGTCATCAGCAGAACAGTGCCATCCTCAGGTGCGTCGAACACCCAGCAGCTCGTTGCACCGATGCCTCAGGTGCGTCGAACACCCAACAGCTCGTTGCACCGATGCCTCAGGTGCGTCGAACACCCAGCAGCTCGTTGCACCGATGAAGCACGATAAGCCACCATGTTACAGACGCCCTGGCCACTCCCGTCGTCCTCCGCGCGCTGCCCCACCAGACAGACGACGAGAACCACACATCAGCATGACACGAGTCGGGAAGCCGCTTTCAACTCAGATGAGAATCACCATCAACGCAGTCCGGACGTCTGGGCCAAAGACTCACAGTAGACTTCAATATTTATCTGATCACTCTTTCATTTTATACACTTGAAGTGTGTACGTGCATGACATGTGTGTGATACACTCACTTCAGACACCAACATGTTCCCAACGTGGGAGGATCCCTCCCAAGGTCTGTTTATTGCAGGCTAGTCTGAGAAAGAGATGGGCGAAAACACCTAAAGTGCTGAACCAGCACTTCGTGCAAACTGCACAGCTGTTTGTGAGAGAAACGGGCCCTTGTTCTCAAAACACCAGCAATATAATATTGACCACTTTCTCACAACCAGACCAGCCACAGAAAACAGACACTACACTTGAAAACTGATAAACATTTAGTCAGAAAAGCATTAATAAAAAACTCTTAATACAGATACGATGGCCAGTGGCCTTCCAGGCCTCCGCAAAGATGGTTGTAACCCATGTCATACTCAAAAGACCTGAGATAATGCCATCCTTGTTTGTCACCTACTTGATGGGAAGAGTCAGACCCACGCTTAATCAAAAAGTGGTGCTCTTGGCCTGGCTATTAGTGGACTCCATAGTGATAACCCTCGAGTGTGTGGCCACCCTCATTCCAGCATCAATGCCCATGTCCAGCTGTGGAAACACAGTAGGAAGAGCTGTGACCGTGGTAATATAAGGAATTATGGCCATTACCGTTTTAGCACACTTGCTGTACCAAACCCTAACCTTGTAGCCACAAAATAGACACCGTTGGTCTCTGAAACTAACTGTCCTAATAGGATGGGGTCTGATTTGGGGAACTTGCTCTGCACTGTACTGGGCTAGTCTTTGTACTACAGCACCTATCATTGTTTGGATGATGACCTATGCAGCTGTTTTCAAGATAGGGCGTGAGCCCTCCCTTGCTGCTCTGGAGGCGAGCGTAGAATTATAACCAGTAAGAATTCCTTAGCTTGGAAATCTGACTCCGAAAACAGAAAGAAATTAATCATTGTAACAAACATCGCTTAACCCTTCCCTGCTAACGCTAGTATATAGAATTTAGTTTACTTATTTACTTATTCTACGAACCCTGTAGCCCTAACATTCTGTTCCCCGATGGTTTGGAAGTCCCTGATCTCCTAAGTCTATCATACACACCCACTAGCCCGGACATGCCCAACCCTGCTAGATCACATGTCCCTAGTCCCGTCAGTCCTGATACAACAGGCTCAACTGAGCCCGAAATACCTGACAACCTGAATCCAAAAAATCCAGACGAGTCTAGCCTGACTCCTGAAGACCAAATGCCAATTGATCCTGATGCTCGATCAGCAAGGGAGAATGAAGGATCACTGACCACTTCAAGATCTCAAGAGACGACCTTACCTCTGCTGAATCTGATCAGGATGACTACACCGTAATGGATTCTTGGGAAGAAGCGAACAGCAGTCCAGGGTCCAGTGATACCGAGGATCCTATGCTGCCTGACAAAGCGTCGAGAAATATGGATTACTACGACATCTCGAGCAAAGACACAGATGACGATGAGGATTATCTTGGGATTTGATCGAGGGTACAGTCTGGTTTCAAGAAGGGGGTGTCAATAGATGGGGAGTAAAAAGGACTTTATTGTTGAAACCAAACTGTGATATGACTCTGATTAAAGGCCTGGAGAGGCCTCACACACACACACAGAACCAGATACGAGCACACATGCAGGCCCACATAAACACACAGACATGCACACACATAGAGAAACACACGAAGGTCACACACAGACGCACACACACAGAACCAAACACATGAAGGTCACGCACTCTCACACACACAGAGGGAACACGCTCTCCCTAGATAAGGACACACACACATATACTATACATAACCTCGTACAAATACCAACACACAGGCCCAAAGAGCAGGATCAATACTTACAGAAACACACACACAACCAGACACGAGCACACACGCAGGCCCACATAAACACACAGACATGCACACACACAGCGAAACACAAGAAGTGTAGCACATACACACAGAACAGGGCATGCACACTTTTCACACAGATGAGAAAGAGAGCTTTGCAGCAGGAGAGTTTTTAAACTCTTGATTATATGAAATGTAATCATTTATGTTCTATGATTACTGGAAAATGTGATTAGAATTATGTTACTTGAGATATGTTATAATGTTTCTATGGTAAACTAAGGTGTTTTCACTGCAAGGGTGAAAACTGGACATGAGTTTGTTCTGACTGAAATTTAAAGCTCTGCCCAAGTGACGCACGGGGAGATGGGATGATGTTGCCGACTGCCAATGAGAATTGAGGAAAGTGATGTGGCCAATGATGTCACCAGCTACCAATGAGATTGAGGAAAATGATGTAGCCAGTGTTGGAAAGTCCCCAGAAGGTGGGGGCTGAGCTGCTTTGAAACTATAAAAGATGATGAAAGAAAGGAGAAACTGTTGATTTTTTTTTTGAAGACTTTTGTGGATTATACTGGACACTGACTGACTGCTCTGGAGCTGAACAGAAGAAATAGGATTATTCTAAAAAGAGTCTCTTTTTGACAGAAAGGAGCTACTTTTTCCAAATCAGCCTGGACTTCTATTTCTTCAAATTTGGACAAGCTGCCAGAGTTTGGGAATAGCCTTCAATCTTGTTTCAAATTGAGGCATTTTCACCTGCTTTTTGGGAATAACCCTTGTGGTATTGTCGGGCAGAAGATAAGGGGATATTCCTATTTTTTTATCCAATGACTAAATTTTCTATAAATTTATTATAAATAGCACAAGCCTGCATTGCATGAAGATTAAAAATCAGTTACTGTTTGAAGTCATCCAAACCTGGACAAGGACGGTTCTGCTGATGATAGATTAAAGGGATTTTAGGAGAGTTTTGTGCGCAAAACCATACTCCCTGGGGAAAACCCCAGGGCGCGGTCCGGACACTTGAGACTGATTGCTCTTGGTCTTAAAAACTGAGGAAACATTGTGTTCCCCCTCTACCTCCTCCCCCCTGCTCTGGAAGCCTTTCATCAGCTCGACTGAACCAATGACTGGATTATAACTGTTTTACTTTTTGATCATTCTTGATTGGATTATACCACTTTTTGCTACTTTATTTGTGGAATAAACACCATTTTGTGGATTATACCATTTTTGATTGGATTATACTACTTTTTGTTGCTTTATGACATTTTTGTGGAATAAACACAATTTTGTGGATTATACAATTTTTGATTGGATTATACCACTTTTTGCTGCTTTATAACATTTTTGTAGAAAAAACACAATTTTGTGGATTTTCCTATGTGATTATAACACAAGGATCTTTTCATCTGTTGGATTACAATTTTCTGACTAGATTCAATCACAACTCAAACACCTTAAGCCCTACCTGTGGATTCACCTTTAAGAAGCTGTAGAATTATTTGATTATTTGGATGCCAATTATGTAACCTGATGTAATCAACCTGTAGTAGAAGTGCTTAAAGCTTCAGTATGTAGCTTTTTTTAATAAACATATTTCTTCACTCTGTCACTACCTCCTGACAGACTGATGTTAGCCAGGTAATCTCTGAAAAAAATTAAAAAAAATATTGTCCCCTTGCTTCTCCAGGTGGTAAATAAGCATTTCTAAAAAGAAAAGGTGACACGCCATTTTCCAGCCAATAAAAACAGAGTTTGTAACCAGCCAATAAAAACAGAGCTTGAATTTGAATCAGCCAATAAAAACAGAGCTTGAATTTGAATTTCCACAGACCATGGGAGAGCAGAGCCATATATGGCTCTGAGGGGGAGGGATCAGAATGCTTTGCCTGTTGAAATTTTTTCTAAGTTCTGCAGTTCTACAGAAACTGCAGACTGAACCTTTAAATGCTGTTAATCCCTTGCAATTATTAATTAAAACAACACAAAATGTACAAATCTGGATTTTCATTGACTCAAATGGTATTCAATGATGAAAAACTTGGTTCAAAGATAACAACAATCTTGTGGAGGTTTTGAACGATTTTATTAGCTTCGAGAGTATAAAACAACCACCTGGGATCTTGTTCCTAGATCCTAAAACTAACCAGATCGGGAAACAATTGCAATCTAAAAGGAGGTAAGCTGTCGTTAATGCACGTTTCCCTGTGGGGTACGATCTGACTCCATTCTGCTAGGTCAGAGTACTTTTTTTTAAATTAACATTGCACAAGTTTTCACCAGTACAGCGTGAATATGTAGGCATAGTCATCCGGAAGGGGGCGAGTGTATGAAGCTGCCGTTACAGACCACATAAGACATCATATCACGTTATGTTCTTCAGCGCAGCCTCTCCCATCCGTATCGGGATGAAGGTCAAAGGTGTGAAAACAAGGAAAGAACCATGAGGGTCACAGCGTTGTTATTAAAAAAGATGTATCACATTTTGTCTTTCAAGACACCATATGAGACAGAAAAAACTATACCAGAAGCACATTTAAGACAATCACATGTTGCATTTTGAGACTGAGGCAGTGAGACTTCTGTCCATGAGACATTCCAGATAGCAAACAGTTCTGAGGTGAAACCAGCCGGCCTCCGATAACGCTCATAGAAAAGTTCTCCGGGGGGGGGGTGTAGCGATAGTGCAGCTGTTTGCCTCAGAAAACACGTCTCAGGAGAAATTTGACATCCAGCCTTTTTCCAAGGCTGTTTAGGGTAAAGTCAGATAAGGATTACAAATATTTTTCACTTCAGGCAGACAGTATAATTCCTTCAGCCTTGAGTCTTGCTGGGCAACTCTGATATGGTCCAATTCTGGACTTTTTCCTCTGATCCAGCTGTGGCCCTTAGATGTTGACCACCAGTGTCCAGAGTCCCAATCCGAGCGGATGATCTGCGGATCCTCAGAGATCGCGTTCACCTTCCAGATTAACTCTTAAACAGCTGATTTACGAGGTCACGGCGTAGATCAGATCGGGTGTTCCAACATTAGGTCCTGCTGAAACGCTCTCTCATTTGCCGATGGGCTAGTGCTCCACAAAACGCCAAAAGAGCAAAGCGCCGCCATCGTAATCCAATTTAATCCAGATTCTTCACATTCCCTCAGAGTACACAGAGAGCGAGACGTCACCATTCCATCGAATACATGGCGTATCCTCTCGTTTCGTCTGCGGGGATGGGCCGGCTCCCCCTGTGCCTTGCCTTTTGTTGAAATCTTTCAGTAGAGTTGAATTCCCATACCACCCAATTCATCTTAATCTTCGTTCGAGGTGCTTTCATGAGGAGCTGCAGACAAGACAAAATGCAACGACAGTAAGGAGGGGAAGGACGGGGGAGGAGAGGAGAAAAAGGCGACTGCCTCCTTCAGAAGCCAGAACAGAAAGGTCAGGCTATTCACGGGGTGAAATGAGGATGTGACGTGCAGATCGTAGACAGTAAACAGTCTGGGTGTATTACCTCGTCTCAGCCTAAAATCCTAACTTTTCTGGGACACCTCAGGTAATACTTGAGTGTTGGGATTAGTTAAGGACCCGTTAGTGGAGTAGGCTGGAGTAAGGATTTGTTACAAAGTCCTGTGGCTACCTCACTCGCGTAAAAAGACAGTATGAATGAACAAAACTGCCTGTACGTCTGCAGCTTGGCAGACCACCACCCCGCATCCCCGTTCCACACACAGTTTTTAAGATGATGGAGTGAGTTGAATTGTCTCCCTTTCACATAAAGGGAGCTAGCTCCCTTTATGGGAATGGAGCCTGCAGGGAGGAGGGAGACAATTCAACTCACTCTTTCATCTTTAAAAACTGTGATAGGCTAAGTGCTTGGTGACTGTACAGTACTGTACATTTATCTATTTATTAAAAATATACTGTACAGTATATATTTATAAATAGATGAATGTACAGTATAGTACTGTACAGTCACCAAGAACTTAGCCTATCCTAACACAGTTAAGGAGTCAGCTGAATTGTCTCCCTCCTCCCCAGCAGGCTCCATTCATATAAAGGGAGCTAGCTCCCTTTATATGAAAGGGAGACAATTCAACTCACTCCTTCATCTTTAAAAACTGTTAGGATAGGCTAAGTGCTTGGTGACTGTACAGTACTGTACATGTATTCATTAAAAAAAATTTTTTTTTAATGAGATGTTATTCGTACGTCCGGGACCTCATAAGTAAGAACGCTCGTAAGTCGGGGACTACCTGTACATGTCTAGAACCATTACTCAGACTGTGTTTTAGTAAATTATAACCCATAAAAACTTGATGAAACAGGAAAACTGTTTCAGAGAGGGGATATTGGAAACTGTTCCTAGAAATAACTAATAATAATAAATAGACATGTAACAGTTGTAATGGGTGCACCGAACCGTTTCGGTACACCACGTTCGGTTCGGTCCAACTGCGTACCGGTTTGGTTATTTTTTCACTCATTAAATGTTCTTAACAGGGGAATATATGCTTTGCGGAACAAAATTTCCTGGGCGCGTTTCAGCACGGAGCTATTTTCGCGTGGCACGCGCAGCATTTAGCCGTTAGCATCTTGTGCGGTCTCCTGTTTTTGAACGTTATAGCTTTCTTGTTAAAAGACGAGCGCACGCGCAGCTTGTGTGGACGTTGCTTCATGAAGACTCTGCAACAGCTGCGTGGCACAGCTCTCTGTAGCAGCAACACGTCACGTGAACGCGTTGGAAACTGTCATCCGAACGTGAACGAAGAGCTGTACTAAAACTACTTCATCCGAACGTGAACAGCAGCTGTATTAAAACTACTTCATCAGGTAATCAGAGCGGTCCAGAGCAATAACACAAGCTGTATGAGTTTTTAAATCTCAAATCTAAGTCTGAACGTTGTTATATGCGCAGGCTTTAAAGGGATTGTGACATGATTTTTTTACTATTCATAAAATTGCTCAAAATATATATATTTTATCATTTAAATATGTTTGTTTTTGCAAACAAAATGATAAATCACTTTAATTTTGCTTTAAAAGTGATTTTGAACTTCAAGCCGTGTTTAATCATGGGAAATCCCATTACACACGAACGCACCATCTGTGATGTCACACCGGGCAGAGCTCTGGGCTTGTCACAGTGCGCAGGTATGAGCAGCTCGACATGAAGGAAGTCTGATACAGCATCAGACCTAAATTAGATCCTGTTGTTTCTTGTTCCATCACCCAAACAATTTTCTGCTTCCCAAAATGAAGACAAATAGCTCAAATCTTCACATAGATTGCTAAATTCGTCCAGTTTTAAATTGTCCGCTATTAAAGACACCACAGCCCTCTGCCCAGTGTGACATCACATATGGTGCGTTCGAGTGTAATCGGATTTCCCATGATTAAACACGGCTTGAAGTTCAAAATCACTTTTAAAGCAAAATTAAAGTGATTTATCATTTTGTTTGCAAAAACAAACATATTTAAATGATAAAATATATATATTTTGAGCAATTTTATGAATAGTAAAAAAATCATGTCACAATCCCTTTAAAGTTGCTGAGCGTCGCTATGAGACATTCATCACGTCAACACTTCAAAAAGTTTAGCTCTTTATGAAAAAACTAACTGATGTTGTCAACAACAAGTCCTGGACCAGATTAAAGCCCTGCCATGATGATGAAGAGTGAGAGATTCAATTGTTCAAGAGGTATTGTTTTATTATTATCTAAATAATCTTTTTTTTAATCATAATCTTATTAACTTGTTTTTTTTTAAATCTCTTTTGTTTTTTATTTCCAGTCTGTGACAGAGGTAAATCCACCTGCAGCTAAGTGATGACTGAACTGAACTCTGAACTGTTCCCACAGTCCCACCTGTCCCACCAAGAAGAAGTTGTGAGTACAGTAATGAGGACAAATACAGCCACACTGCTGCTACTGAACAAAAACTTGATTAGTTAGATTGTAAACAGTCTGTTGCTGCTTATTGTTCTGGTTCTGACTGTTATTGCATTTATTAAGATTTTTATTATTGTTCATATAGTTTATTTATTGTAGAGTGCTGTTTATTTAAAATATCATCCAAATGGGTCACTTTTATTTATTACTACAATACAATACAAACATATTTTTGGCATACTCTGATGCATGCTCAATAATCCAGGTAGAAAAATCTAAAAAAGCTAAGTCTGGTCCTCAACCAACTGGTTGTGTAGCACTGTGAGAAGGTGCTATTTATAAGACTGAGCTGAATACAGCAACTCAGACTGAGGAAGTCTTTTGGACGAAAGACAAAACGTTTCTACATTTTTTTTGCTTTGCTTTGTTTTATTTTTTGAATGTCCAGAGGACCAGACTTAGCTTTTTTAGATATTTTTGGTATATTTTCAAAATAAACATTTTGTAAGTCTTTATTTTGTAAAAAATAAATAAATAAAAATTGTACCGAAAATAAACCGAAAATAAACCGAACCAAGCTCTCCTTGTAGTTGAACCGAACCGAAATGTGATTTTAGCGTACCGTTACACCCCTAATAATAAAGAATAAAACACTAATAACACTAATGCTAACTCATAAAAGGGAAACATCTCATACATTGATTAGATCATCAGTTATACAAAAATAACTTCTTAGATTTTTATATTCAAAAGCAAAGCCATTTAAAGGATCATTTAAGAAAACCACATTGAATGAAAATTGGCACGTTGTATTGTAGGATAAATCAGAAACCTACAAACCACATTGCTTTGTATATATCGTTTAATAAACAGGTATTTATTTTTCTCCTGTTTGGGAGAAAAATTTGGGCAACGAGTTGCTATGGACGGGAGCTGATCGGCGAGCGAGTTACTGTGGAACAGTGAATTTCTGTATCCAGACCAGAAGAAGCAGAAGAGATGAGTCCTGGGAGAACAAAAAAACCGGAGCAGCAGAGACAGGAGTCGGCAAGTCAAAAATCGGTGGATAAAAATTTGGTGTTAATGGAGGAATTGAAAAAATCAATAGACTTTCTCACTGAGGAACTTGCAAGTTTGAGAGCTGAGCAAAAAACATTACTCAACTAGTGGAGAAGATGAATCAAATGAAAGCTCAGGAGATCATCAGAGAGGAACGATTAGCTCAATTGGAACAAAAGTGTGATGACATGGAACAATACATAAGAGGCGAGAATCTGGTAATTTCTGGACTTGAGCTTAAACGCTGGTCATCGGCTGATGTAACTAAAGGCATTAACACGAGTGAAGGAGGGCTACCAGAACAACTGCAGTCTCTGGAGAATCAGGTAGTCACTTTCTTAAATAGCAAAGAAATTAACATTAAACATGATGACATTTCTGCCTGTTACACACTGCCCAATAGAGCTAACAAACTTAAACCGTCAGTAGTCGTGAGATTCATTGGAAGGAATCAAAGAAACAGGGTAATGATGCAGTCAAAGAAACTCGCAGAAACTAGGGTCTTCATGAATGAACACCTAACTAAAAAAAACGCAAACATTGCACATGCAGCAAGGTTGTTGAAAAAGGGTGAAAAAATAAAAAAAACTTGGACAAGAAACGGAAACATATGGATCAAAGTACATGAAAATTCTCAAGCTAAAATAATAAAAGATCTGAAAGACTTAGACACATTTGGATGAGCTCAAAAATGACAAATCACCAATCACTATCACATGTTCATACACAAAAATTGACAAAAATGAACAAACAAACAAATACATTAAAACATGACAACAACAAACGAAGACTCAGAATTTAAAATATACAATGTTGAAGATGTGGTTGATGCAAACTTTTATCCTGCTATAAAAGACTGTGAATACTATAATGAAGAACAGTTTAATGACATCAATATAACAAATGGAGATCTCTCTATTATTCACATCAATAGTAGAAGTATAAATGCAAATATATCCAAAATAACAGATTATTTAAAACAGTTAAACAGAACTTTTACATTAATAGCACTGTCAGAGACATGGCTTAATGATGCAAACAAAAATAATGTTCACATCGAAGGATATGAATTATATCATTTAAATAGAAACAATAAAAAAGGTGGTGGAGTAGCTCTATTTGTCAAAAATGAAATAAAATGTAGAATAATTAATGAAATGTCAATAATTGTTGACAATCTTATGGAAATAATAACAATAGAAATACTAAACGAAAATACTAAAAACATATCCATAAGTTGTGTATATCGATCACCAGGATCAAATATAGAAATATTCACCGATAAAATCATACAACTATTGGAAAAGAGTTTAAATAAAAAAGTTTTCTTGTATGGAGACTTTAATATTGACCTGGGAAATAAAACAGATTCAAATAACATCAGCACATTTCTGTAGGGGTTCCAGGTCCACCAGCCATTCTCTCTCCAATCAGCGGCAACCAGCCACACCTGTTCCTGGTTTGGAGGACTACTCTGCCTGGGTATAAGAACCTCTGCCAGACATGCCTTCAGCGCCGGGACATTATCAAGCTATGGTAAAGTGTATGATCAGTCACCAGTCTGTATGAAACCCTGTTTGTATCCGAAGAATGTTTTGATCTCCTACAGAGATATTCTTCTCTAACTCAGACGACCTGTTTCTCTCTCTCAGCCAAACACTCACCTTGCTTCTCCGTTCTGGACCGCCTGAAACCTTGGAACTCCTGGGACCTCTCTGGACTAAACCACAAGAAACACAGCAGTAAGAACAAGAGCCTCATCATCATTAATCCATTGCTTTCTAAAGACAATTCTGGATACTCACCTTGTCCCTGCATTCTCTTTTTCAGTCTGGAGGATCTTGACCTGCAGCAATAAAATAAATCATTATTTTTTACTCCTGACTCTGTTCCTTCTTCTCAGTCAGCCACTTGGGGTCTACATGTCTAAAAATATGACAGAATGTCCCGGCCAAACAGACCCTCAAGGCATGACTGGGGAGGGACAGATCCAGCATTTTATCCAAGCTCAGACTAGACGCATAGAAAATCAGGAACAAGCTTTACAACGTATTTTTTCTCAGCAAGAAGCATCGCAAAACCACTTTCAGGAGCTTGGAAGCATGATTCATGCCTTACAACAACAAGTAGCGGCTCTTGTTCCCACGGCCCCGGTCCAGACCTCTCCAACTTCTCACCAGCCGGCAACCTCCACCTCAGCCCCACTGAATGTTCAGGCTCTTCGGGAACCAGACATCCGCCCCTCTGAGTTTTTCGAAGGTAACGCCAGCAAGTGTGGCGGTTTTTTGTTACAATGTAACCTAGCATTTAGCCGAGCACCGCTAACCTACACATCTAATGCTTCCCGTATCACCTATGTCGTCACCGCACTCAAGGGTGAAGCGCTTCAGTGGGCTCGCGCTTACCTGCAGAAACGTGACATGCAGTTCTTAACTTTTTCCACCTTTCTCGAGGAGTTTCGGCTTGTGTTTGATCATCCATTACAGCAAGAGGTGCAACCAGGACTTGGAGGCTGCTTTACGGTGCGTGATTGAGAATAACCCATCTTCTTGGAGCCGGTACCTACCCTGGATTGAGTATGCCCATAACTCTCAGGTCTCCTCTGCAACTGGGTTTTCTCCTTTTGAAGCGTCATTGGGTTACTCTCCCCCACTTTTTCCCTCTCAGGACTTGGACGTTTCTGTCCCGTCAGTTCAGCGCCATGTCGCACGGTGCCGTCGAGTTTGGCGCCAGACCAGAAAGGCGTTACTCAGGACGGCGGCTCAAACTAAAAGGTTTGCTGACAGACGCCGCTCGACGGCTCCTACTTACCAGGTGGGTGAGATGGTATGGCTCTCTACGAAAGACATCTCTCTCAAGGACACACCCAGGAAACTTGCCCCCAGGTACATCGGCCCGTTTCCCATATCGAGGATAATCAACCCTTCGGCCGTGCGCCTGCGGCTCCCGTCATCTATGAAGGTACACCCCACGTTCCATGTTTCCCTCATTAAGCCTGTTGTTGACAGTCCCCTGGTCCCTCCGTCCACGCCTCCCCCTCCCCCCCGCCTGATCGACAACTCGCCGGCTTTTACGGTCCGGCGTCTTCTGGATGTCCGGCGGAGGGGTAGGGGGTTCCAGTACTTGGTGGACTGGGAGGGTTATGGTCCGGAGGAACGTTCTTGGGTCCCTAGGGCTCACATCTTGGACCCGGGTTTGGTTTCCTCTTTTTATAGGGCTCACCCTGAAAAGAGGATGGGATCGCCGAGGGGCGATTCTTGAGGGGGGGGTTCTGTAGGGGTTCCAGGTCCACCAGCCATTCTCTCTCCAATCAGCGGCAACCAGCCACACCTGTTCCTGGTTTGGAGGACTACTCTGCCTGGGTATAAGAACCTCTGCCAGACATGCCTTCAGCGCCGGGACATTATCAAGCTATGGTAAAGTGTATGATCAGTCACCAGTCTGTATGAAACCCTGTTTGTATCCGAAGAATGTTTTGATCTCCTACAGAGATATTCTTCTCTAACTCAGACGACCTGTTTCTCTCTCTCAGCCAAACACTCACCTTGCTTCTCCGTTCTGGACCGCCTGAAACCTTGGAACTCCTGGGACCTCTCTGGACTAAACCACAAGAAACACAGCAGTAAGAACAAGAGCCTCATCATCATTAATCCATTGCTTTCTAAAGACAATTCTGGATACTCACCTTGTCCCTGCATTCTCTTTTTCAGTCAGGAGGATCTTGACCTGCAGCAATAAAATAAATCATTATTTTTTTACTCCTGACTCTGTTCCTTCTTCTCAGTCAGCCACTTGGGGTCTACATGTCTAAAAATATGACAATTTCTAAATTCAATGTATAGTTTAAATCTTTATCCGTTAATATCAAAACCAACAAGAATTACAACTCATAGTGCTACGATAATTGACAACATTTTCACAAATATAACAAATGGGGATGTGACAGGTGGTATCTTAACAACTGATTTAAGTGATCATTTACCAGTTTTCACTATCTACAGAAATGATCAAAACATTACAAAAGAAGTTACAATTAAGAAAAAAATAATAAACACATCAAAAAAAGCTATGGATCAATTAAAAAATGATTTACAGAAACAAAACTGGAAGGACGTGTATATTGATGATGTTAACAGATCATATGATGAATTTATGAATATTTTAGAAGCTCTGTATGAAAAGAATTGTGTGCAAAGAAATCGTAGAAAAAGAAATATTGTTGACCAACCTTGGATGACTAAAGGGTTGAGAAATGCTTGTAAAAAAATTACTTGTATTCATGTTTCTTAAAAACGAGAACACAACAAGCTGAAGAAAAATATAAAAAATATAAAAATAAATTGGTAATGATTATAAGAAAATGCAAGAAAGAATACTATAGTGATTTATTAAACAAGAGCAACGGTGACACTAAAACGACATGGCGAGTAATAAATGATGTTCTAAAAAATCATAAAGCGAAAACGAACATTGCAAAATATTTTGTGAAAGATGACAAAGAAATACATGATGAGAATGATATCGTAAATGAATTTAATCAATATTTTGTAAATATTGGATCAAGCCTTGCAGCAAAAATACCAAAAGTAGATAATAAGGTGTGTCATTCAATTAAAAGTTGCACCAACAGTATTTTTCTTAATGGAACTAACAAAGAGGAAATTATGAAAATGGTAAAAAATCTCTCAGACAAGAGATCAAAAGACTGGGTGGACATGGATATGATGTTCGTAAAAGAAATAATGAGTTATGTTATTGAACCGTTTACATATATATGCAATTTATCTTTTTCAACAGGAATATTTCCAGATAACATGAAAGTAGCAAAGGTAATTCCTCTTTTTAAAAATGGTGATAAATGTCTATTCAATAATTATAGGCCATCCATCCATCCATCCATTTTCTTCCGCTTATCCGGGGTCGGGTCGCGGGGGTAGCAGCCTAAGTAGGGAGGCCCAGACTTCCCTCTCCCCAGCCACTTGGAGCAGCTCCTCTGGGGGAATCCCAAGGCGTTCCCAGGCCAGCCGAGAAACATAGTCCCTCCAGCGTATCCTGGGTCTTCCTCTGGGTCTCCTCCCGGTGGGACATGCCCGGAACACCTCACCAGGGAGGCGTCCAGGAGGCATCCTAACCAGATGCCCGAGCCACCTCAACTGGCTCCTCTCGATGTGGAGAAGCAGCGGCTCTACTCCGAGTCCCTCCCGGATGACTGAGCTTCTCACCCTATCTCTAAGGGAGAGTCCAGCCACCCTGCGGAGAAAACTCATTTCAGCCGCTTGTATCCGAGATCTTGTTCTTTCGGTCATAACCCAAAGCTCATGACCATAGATGAGGGTGGGAACGTAGATCGATCGGTAAATTGAGAGCTTTGCCTTTTGACTCAGCTCTCTCTTCACCACGACAGACCGGTACAGCGCCCGCTTCACTGCGGACGCTGCACCTATCCGCCTATCGATCTCACGCTCCAGTTTTCCCTCATTCGTGAACAAGATCCCGAGATACTTAAACTCCTCCACTTGGGGCAGGACCTCCTCCCCGACCCGGAGAGGGCACGCTACCCTTTTCCGGCTCAAGACCATGGCCTCGGATTTGGAGGAACTGATCCTCATCCCGGCCGCATCGCATTCAGCTGCAAACCGCTCCAGTGAAAGCTGTAGATCACGAGCTGATGAAGCCAATAGGACCACATCATCTGCAAAAAACAGAGAAGCGATTCTAAGGCCACCAAAACGGATCCTCTCAACACCTTGGCTGCGCCTAGAAATTCTGTCCATAAAAGTTATAAACAGAATCGGTGACAAAGGGCAACCTTGGCGGAGTCCAACTCTCACCGGAAACGAGCCTGACTTACTGCCGGCAATGCGGACCAAGCTCTGACACCGGTCGTACAGGGACCTAACAGCCCATATCAATGGGCCTGGTACCCCATACTCCCGGAGTACCCGCCACAGAACCCCCCGAGGGACGCGGTCGAATGCCTTTTCCAAGTCTACAAAGCACATGTAAACTGGTTGGGCAAACTCCCACGCACCCTCCAGGACCCTGTTGAGGGTGTAGAGCTGGTCTAGTGTTCCACGACCAGGACGAAAACCACACTGCTCCTCCTGAATCCGAGGTTCGACTATCCGACGGACCCTCCTCTCCAGAACCCCTGAATAGACCTTACCAGGGAGGCTTAAGAGTGTGATCCCTCTATAGTTGGAACACACCCTACGGTCCCCCTTTTTGAATAGGGGAACCACCACCCCAGTCTGCCAATCCAAGGGAACTGCCCCCGATGTCCACGCGATATTGCAGAGTCGCGTAAGCCAACACAACCCCACAACATCCAGAGCCCTAAGGAACTCAGGACGAATCTCATCCACCCCCGGAGCCTTGCCACCGCGGAGCTTTTTAACCACCTCGGCGACCTCCGCACCAGAGATTGGAGAGCCCGATCCAAAGTCCCCAGGCTCCGCTTCCTCAGTGGAAGACGTGCCAGTAGGATTGAGGAGGTCTTCGAAGTATTCCGCCCACCGACTCACAACATCCCGAGTTGAGGTCAACAGCACGCCATCCCCACCATAAATGGTGTTGGTCGCGTACCGCTTTCCCCCCCTGAGACGCCGGATGGTGGACCAGAATCGCCTCGAAGCCGTACGGAAGTCATTCTCCATGGCCTCTCCGAACTCCTCCCACGCCCGAGTTTTTGCCTCAGCAACCACCCGAGCCGCATGCCGCTTGGACTGCCGGTACCTATCTGCTGCTTCCGGGGTCCCACAGGCCAAAAAGGCCCAATAGGACTCCTTCTTCAGCTTGACAGCATCCCTCACCGCCGGTGTCCACCACCGGGTTCGAGGGTTGCCACCACGACAGGCACCAACAACCTTGCGGCCACAACTCCGATAAGCTGCCTCGACAATAGAGGCGCGAAACATGGCCCACTCGGGCTCAATGTCCCCCGCCTCCCTCGGAACGTGTTCAAAGCTCTCCCGGAGGTGGGAGTTAAAGCTCCGTCTTACGGGAGACTCTGCCAGACGTTCCCAGCAGACCCTCACAATACGTTTGGGTCTGCCAGGTCTGACCGGCATCCTCCCCCACCATCGGAGCCAACTCACCACCAGGTAGTGGTCAGTTGACAGCTCCGCCCCTCTCTTCACCCGAGTGTCCAGGACATGCGGCCGCAGATCAGATGAGACGACAACAAAGTCGATCATTGAACTACGACCTAGGGTGTCCTGGTGCCAAGAGCACATATGGACACCCTTATGCCTGAACATGGTGTTCGTTATGGACAATCCATGACGAGCACAGAAGTCCAACAACAGAACACCACTCGGGTTCAGATCAGGGGGGCCGTTCCTCCCAACCACACCCCTCCAGGTCTCACTGTCATTGCCCACGTGAGCGTTGAAGTCCCCCAGCAGAACAAGGGAGTCCCCAGGAGGCGCACCCTCCAATACCCCCTCCAAGGACTCCAAAAAGGGTGGGTAATCTGCGCTGCCGTTCGGCGCATAGGCACAAACAACAGTCAGAGCCCGTCCCCCCACACGTAGGCGAAGGGAGGCTACCCTCTCGTTCACCGGGGTGAACCCCAACGTACAGGCACCAAGATGGGGGGCAACAAGTATGCCCACTCCTGCTCGGCGCCTCTCACCAGGGGCAACTCCAGAGTGGAAGAGTGTCCAACCCCTCTCAAGGAAACTGGTTCCAGAGCCAGAGCCATGCGTTGAGGTGAGTCCGACTATTTCTAGCCGGAACCTCTCAACCTCACACACTAGCTCAGGCTCCTTCCCCACCAGAGAGGTGACATTCCATGTCCCAATGGCCAGCTTCTGTAGCCGAGGATCAGACCGCCAGGGTCCCCGCCCTCGGCCACCACCCATTCCACAATGCACCCGACCCCTTTGGCCCCTCCCACAGGTGGTGAGCCTATGGGAATTAATTAATTATAGGCCAATATCCTTATTACCACAGTTCTCAAAAATTCTAGAAAAACTATTTGTGACCAGATTGGATCAATTTATTGATAAACAAAATATTTTAAGTAGCAGTCAGTATGGGTTTAGAGAAAAAAACTCTACTTCAATGGCTCTCATGGATTTTATGGAACAAATAACCAATGCTGTCGATCATAAACAGTACTGTGTTAGTGTTTTTGTTGATCTAAAAAAAGCATTTGATACCATTGACCACACCATTCTCCTTGAAAAACTAAATAAATATGGTATTAGAGGACCAGCATTACAGTGGGTATCTAGCTATTTGAAAGATAGGAAACAGTTTGTGCAAATAAATGATGTTAGATCTGACCTCCGTGATATCAATAGCCTATATGCCACGGGCTTCCGTTCCAGCTCCTCCGCAGGCATTACACATACGGCGCACTTCCGGTTAGCAGGAAAGACACGAACATAAATGACTAAATACAATTAATAAAACATCGGCATACACACCAATAACAACTCTATACACATATAAAACCATATAAAATTATGGCGACGTTCTCCCTACGGTTAGCCGCGATAAATGTTCGCCGAAACCCCCCCGCGGAACAGCTGTTCCCACCGGTGGGCGGACACAACGGTACTCACGTGTAGTGCCGGTAGCGCGCAGCCGCTTCCCGTTTCGGCTCGTTGTCATGGTTTGCTACTAGGAGCTAACGCTAACAACAACGGAGGTGGATGGGAACCGGAAGTGGGGGGTAGGTGTTGCATTTTGCCGGAAGTACGTCACGCCCCCCCGTGGCATATAGGCTATTGTGGAGTTCCTCAGGGCTCTGTGCTTGGACCAAAGTTATTTATTTTATATGTGAATGACTTGGTAAATGTGTCAGGACTTCTTAAATGTGTTCTTTTTGCCGATGACACCACCTTTTTCTGTTCGGGTAAAGACATAAAACAGATTTTGGATATGATGAAAACAGAATTTATAAAAATACAAACTTGGTTTAAATTAAACAAATTATCTTTGAATCTAGATAAAACTAATTACATGATATTCAGTAACAAAAAGAGAAGTGTTGATGACAATCCATTTGAAATTGAAGATGTTGTGATCTGTAAAGTGAGTGAAGTGAAGTTTCTGGGTGTTATCATTGATGACAAACTGACATGGAAACATCATGTAAATTCCATTAAAACAAAAATTGCTAGATCAATTGCAGTACTGTATAAAGTCAGGGATTTTTTAATTGATAAAGCTCTGCATATGTTGTATAACACAATCATTGCTCCACATTTAATCTATTGTATTGAGGTTTGGGGAAAAGCGTGCAAAACAATTACAAAGCCTGTTTTTATTTTACAAAAGAGAGCTGTAAGAGTAATCACCAGAAAACATTTCAGTCACCCATCAAACACCTTGTTTCTTCAGCTAAACTTACTGAAATTCCAGGAATTGGTAGAATATAGTATTTTATCAGTTATGTATAGGGCTCATAATAACACATTACCTTTAAATATCCAAAGAAATTTTATAAAAAGACAAAGTTGTTACAATCTCAAGGGAACAGAGATATTCATCAAACCACAATTCAGAACCAGCTTAAAGGGACGGTCTACCTCAATTCAGGGAGTTCGATTGTGGAATGCTCTGGAGAGTGATGTTAAAAATGCAAAATCAATGTGTACATTTAAGAAAAAGGTCAAAAAGGACTTGCTCAAAAACTATATATGATGTAACTTAGTGTGTTTGTGTATTACACTTATGTTGTACTTATGATGTAGCTTAGTGCGTTTGTGTATTACAGTTAGAAAAATTAAGTAGTTTTTCATTTGTGACGCAGTTTGTGTATTACAGTTAGAAAAAACGAAGTAGAATTATTCATTTTTGTGATGTAGTTTGTGTATTACAGTTAGGAAAATTAAGTAGAATTATTCATTTTGTCAACATCTTGATGTTGTGCCATCTTGTAGTTTGTGTATTACAGTTAGAAAAATTAAGTAGAATTATTCATTTTATGATCTAGTTTGTGTATTAGTTAGGAAAATTAAATAAAAAAAAATAGGAAAAGTAAAAAAAAAGTAAAAAATAAAAAATAAAAATTAAGTGTGATGTAGTTTGTGTATTAGTTGGAAAAATTAAGTAGAATTATTCATTTTGTGATGTAGTTTGTGTATTACAGTTAGAAAAATCAAGTAGAATTATGGGTGATGTAGTTTGTGTATTACAGTTGGAAAAATTAAGTAGAATTTTTCATTTTGTGATCTAGTTTGTGTATTACAGTTAGGAAAATTAAGTAGAATTATTCATTTTGTGATGTAGTTTGTGTATTACAGTTAGAAAAATAAGTAGAATTATTCATTCTGTGATGTTGCTTGAAGGTTATCATTGGTTGAACAAACTGTGAAATAAGGGGCAGATATAATAAGATTTCATCTTCTTTCTGCTCCCTTCATTTTATCCTACTTGTATTCTTGTATCTGATGAAACTGTCTTGTATTGTTCTTTTAAAATGAATGAATAAACATCAAATCAAATCAAATCAAAATGTATGTTTAACAGATCCAAAAAAGAATGAGGGATGCCCTGAAGTGGATCCAATCAAAAGGTTGATTTGAAATGTGGTGGTTCTATATTTTAAACATGACTGACTCGACTAAAGGCCCCAGTATAGCTCTGAGTTGGGCCGAACACCGCTCGACGCCGTGCGAATGCCGCGGCACAAGCCTTTGAACGCGGGCGTGAACGCGACAACAAGCTCAAATTTGACGACTGCTTACGCGCGCGTGTTGTCGCACAATAAACTGCCCGGCACCGGACTGTTTTGTATGTGACACAAATGTGTTAAATTCCTCTTCTTCATCCCTGATCTGGACTTTTCTTTTGTTTTTTTTGCCAAAAGTCAAGTGATCGCTTCCTTCTCCGTTGACTCCATGACTGAAATGGTGAAAAATGAATGAATTTGTCACGAGCAAATTAAACTCATGTCCAACGTGGGTGCGCGAGGTTCTAAATACAGCAAACCCTCGAGATTCGTCAGGGTTCCGGACCTAAGGTTGTGACTTAGGTCGATGTTGTCGTACCTCGCGGACCAAAAACACGTGCCGATCGTAGGTCCGCGTTTCTGACATAGGTCGCGGCTATACCACTAACGGAGCGCCGCACACATATTTAACGGCATGAGACTGAACAAGCGGACACATACTAGGCCATAAACATGCACAGAACTTTACATGTACAGTAAATGAATACAATAAATAAAAAATATACAGTACTGTACACTGTAATTTCTTACTTTGAGCTGGTCAAAGCCTGCCTTCGTCTTTTAGCATTAGCTCTTGCACCCGTCTGAGCTCCCCCAGCTTCCTTACGCTCCACACGCACACACGTGGTCAAAACTGTTTAAAAGAAGGACTGTTGGCTTCTTAACTTCATACATTTGAAGCCAGAAAAAAAAAAAACTTACTGAAAGCCGTTTCTCCGCGATGTTCCTCCATCCAAAACAAGCTGCTCGGCATTAGCAGCTGTTAGGCCCTGCCATTAGCAACACGTTAGCATGTCAGTTCATTCAAAAAGGCTGTCGGCTTTGTATCTCCGCGTTAGCTCGGTGTCCCCGACATCTTAGGCTGCCAGGCGGACATTTGCGGCGAGCTCCCGGCCGCAGATGGCCCCTCCGCGGCATGTCGGCTCGGTGTCTTCGCCTGTGTTAGCTGCTCTGTTAGCTGCTGTCGTTAGCATGTCGGGCGGCGTTGTGGGAGCGATCGCGGGGCGATCCGCGGCTGCTCCTCCGGGCCTGAGACGTCCACAGAGTTGACCGAGTGTTTCCAGCTAATTTATCCGTATGAGGCAACCCTGATCGGACACACGGTCCTCTAGAGCCAGTTGACAGGAGCCTCTATGGTGGAGCTCCATTGACCGCACTTGGGAATTGTAAAATGGCGACCGGAAATGACCGGAAGTTGCGTAAATATGATAAAATTGTAATAAAAACATAATATTAATAATTATACTTTATTTATAAAGCCATTTAAAACAACCACAGTTGCAACAAAGTGCTGTACACATGAAATTAATAACATTTAAACACACACACACAAAAAAAATGTATTTCATATTTTTATTCAATATGATACAATCGTAAGTCTGAATTGCCTGTTGGTCGCGGGTGACGTAGGTCGAGGGTTTGCTGTATGTCCTGGTGTGATGGACCAGCGCTCCCTGTTTTTATTTTATTTCTTAGAACTTTTTATTAAGATATAAACACAGAACAACGCTGCGCAGCCCATGCCTTTTTTCCCCCCACCTGACCTGTCAATCAATTCAGTAGGCATGTCAGCAAATGACCAATCAGCGACCTCAATTTGTACCGTAGGTAAACGCTCCGCCCTGCTTCTGCTCAAATGACATCAAGAATTTGGAGCGAAAACGCTGGCGTCTCACGCTGAGCTATACTGTGAACTACCTGCGCACAACACGCGCATCGAGCGGCATTTGGCCCAACGCAGAGCTATACTGGAGCCTTAAGACTGAACTTATTTTGGGCTCATGAACCACATGTTGTATTGTAAATTATTTATTCCTACAGCGTTTGTGTATGTTATTTATACTTTTCTATTTTGTTGCACATATGTTTAAACTTTTTCCACAGACTATGAAAAAGGTTAAGTATTTTTAAGTTAAGTAGAAAACATCTCCTACTACTTAAAACCAACCTCAATTACAATCATCATACTAATTAAAAACTAACCCCAAATCAAAATGAGTGATTACTTATTTTCACTGAAGAATGAAATCATTTGTTGTTGTTGTTGTTTTTTGCCATTAAATACAAATGTTTTAGATAGTAAGAATAGAATTTTATTTTAAGTTTAAAGAAATACATTTTATTATAACCATTACAGAAATTAGTTTAAGTTTACATATTTAACTCACTAGGAGTATACTCACAGTTAGGCCTCCACCTGACCCACAAATGGGTCATGGGGTCAAAAAGCCATACAGTTTTTTGTAACAATTTGCAAGTTTTTGGTGTCCAGTTCTCTCAGCAAACTACAGATCTCTCAGCAAACTAGACTCCTCAGGAAGAGATGCCAGTGAATCCCACCTCAAACTGGATCCTACTGGAGGTGACTAAAAAAGCTAGGGTGAACAGGACCCCACCAGGTGGTGGAAAGAGCACGTTGTCTGTCTCGAAAGGAAGAGCAGCACCTGTTGCGGCTGGAGCCGGTGCACCCCTGCAAAAGGGTTTTGGAACAATCACTGAGCCAGTTTTGAGATTGATCTGGTCAGAGCAAAGCTCCCCGCCTGACTACCCTATTACCACCCACTGCAGCTTTGCAATGCCACAAACAAGAAAATCTCTCCCCCAAGAACCAAAAAGAACTTGTTCCACAAACGAGAAAATCTCTCTCCCAAGAACCAAAATGAACTTATTCCACAAACAAGAAAATCTCTCTCCCAAGAACCAAAATGAACTTATTCCACAAACAAGAAAATCTCTCTCCCAAAGAAATTCCCCAAGATACTGAACTTACACTCCCTCCCCCCCTCCCCAAGAAGAAGATGGACATTCAGAAGAAAAATGTTTTGATCTATTTCATTTTTTTGTTAAAAAAAACTATTGTTTTTGCTTTTTTGGCCTATAGTTAATATCAAAGAAATTTCAAGCCAACTGAAAACTTATTTTACTTTTTGTGCTCATAAAGGGCTATTTTGTTGTGTGTTTGAAAACTTATTTCCCATATCTTTAACAAACATACTGAGTTCTTATTATTGCTTTTCCCACATCTTTGAAAGTGTATTAGTTTTTATTTGTTTAACACCAATTAAATAGATTATTTCTTTTATTTGTTTAACACAAATCAAATAGATTATTTCTTTTTTATTCGTTTAGCACAAATCAAATAGATTATTTATTTTTATTTGTTTAACACAATTCAAATAGATTAGTTATTTTTAAACATATATACTGTATGTTTCTTCTTACAACTTTTATTTCTTTAGAAAAAACTTTTAGTTTTTGTGATTAAATAGATTGATCCCTGCTAAAATATATTTTTCCTCTTAAAACTTTGAAATAAGCCATGGAATAAGACCATATTCACAAAAAGGTACTCCTCAAAACTTTATTAAAATGAGTCATGAAATATGACGATCATCAATACAAAGTTCTCCAAAACTTTATTTCTCTCACCCGTCCTAAAAAGAGGATCCTGAGTTATCAGGACGTCACTAGAGAGGCGCTAGGGCGGTGGTATGAGTTTTTTACCTCTAATTTGAATTCAGCCTCGAGGTTGTTTTTCCATACCACTCACACGGTTAAGTAGTAATCAGTTTACATGATAAGAGGACAGAATGATGGATGTATTCAACATTTATCATCTGAAACTAATTACTCTGACCTAGCTCACTTATAATTAATGTTCTCTGTTCACATCAAACACTTCCCCTTGTTGAAGAACAGACGGTCTTTTAGCCTTGTTCATGATTAAACAATGTTTTGATTAGATGTTCCTGTTCGGACAGAACCATGACTCCAGTTTTATCTGTAAGATGTCAGAGTTTGTGTAACTTGTCAAACTCCACCTCTTTCTGCAATAAATAGTCTGTGAGGTCCAGCACAATTCAGCAGTGGTGGGCAACGCTAATTAAAAAATTAGTTCCACAATTTCTAAAACGCTTATTAATTTTTTTAGGTCCACAATTTCAAAAGCACAAATGTCTTATGAAAATTAGGGGAAGCTAATCTAATCCGCTATTTATATATTTATATATTATATATATATATATTTATATATAGCCGGCAGCGTTATCAATATTTGCACTACACTGCCAACTGAAAAGTAACAAAAATGATCCTAAAAGGATGAAATTACAAAAATCAAAGGATTTATTTAATACTTTACGTACATATATTCTATTCGGCCACGAAATTAACAAAAAATAGAATGATCTTTTAATCCCTAAAACCACGTTTAAATCTCAAATACACGGGTGTGTCGCCACCGCATTTATACATAAAAGTAACCCAAATACATGAAACTAACGACTCACCGTCGAATGGTCGACACAAAACACACAATAAAATCCTCCGGCCACGTTAATTTGGCTTGAAACAGCGGGGTTCTCTACGGATTTATCCAAGAAACCAAGCACAACCAGCTAGAGTTAGCGTCCAGTTCACCTCTGATCCGGAAGATGTCAACATTCTATAGGTAGTCAACAGATTTAATGAAAAGTAACTAAAATACATAAAAATAACGACTCACCGTCGAATGGTCGACACAAAACACACAATAAAATCCTCCGGCCGCGTTAATTTGGCTTGAAACAGCGGGGTTGTCTGCGGATTTATCCAAGTACCCAGCACAAACAGTAGCCACAGAATTAGCCCCTGAGTTCACCTCTGACCCGGAAGATGTCAAGTCCATTTTTAGTAGGGGGATAAAGAAATCGACCGTTTTTTTAATTGCGTATTTAATGATCGTTTTCATCGTAACTATAATTATTTTTATGTTAAATGTACATTAACAAGCAGGATCAATGTTAGGGATGTAGGTGACTGGCAGGGGGGCGGCGGGGCCGGGGCCCCTGCTGAAATGGGATCCCCAGGCACATGGTAGATCCGAGTCTGTTCTCAGCTCTGCCCCCCTCCCCCTCACACCCTTCCTCCTCTCTGCTCTTTACGTGGGGAAAAAGGTAAAACAAGCCAGCATAAGAGCTTGTAAATAAGTTTATTGGTTTTTACTGATAGATAATTAGTTATTAGCGGTACTGCATTTTAAATAAAAATAGCACAAATCCGCTTATGAATTATAAAAGTTAGTGAATTCACAAAAACGCTAACAAAAAACTTAGGTCCACTGTAAGCGGATTAGCGCTTTAGCGCTATCTAGCGTTCATCTGCCCACCATTGCAATTCAGATTCTGCTGGAAATGTGTTTTGAGACCAACTAAGTTTCAGAAGTGCATTATAGCATATCAAAAAAGGCGTTCAATACAGAACAACTGGACTTTATTTGTAACAAACAAGACGTTTCACTTCTCATCCGAGAAGCTTTATTATATCTTTAGCTTTATTCAATTATAGCATATCCCCTTTGCAAAGTTCATGATTTGTGTCTAATTCATTTCTCGTTTCTTCTTGTGTGGTTTTATTAAGGTAACAGGTGTTTAAAATCCCTATCACCTTCTACTCTGAACATTGATTTACTAAAGTTGAACAACACCACTGTAGCGCATAATAAAATAAAGTCAACACTTTTAGTCCTTAATCAACAACCCCCTCCCTCTCAAATGTGCCTCAACATTCTTTGTGTAACCAGAAAATGTCTCCTAACTTAAAGGAACAGTACAACAGCACTAATAAACTCCTAACAATAATTTTAGATAATCATAGTAGATTAATTATTACTTAAATAATTAATCATTACAGTATACACATAAAACATAAAAAAAATTAACAAGTGCTTGTTTTAACAGTGTTATGTGAGATTTTCAGTGCTACAAAAGCATAAAGCAAAAGTATCCCAATTTGATACCTGGAACAGCAGTATAACATTGTTTTTTATTTATTAATTATTATTATTATTTTTATTTATTTATTCTTTTTTTTTCCTTTTATAGATGGCCTCCCTTCTCACCTTACAGCCATCCTCTCACACCGATATGATTTTTTAATAGAGAAAAAGGAAAGATAGAAAGTAAAGACAACAAAACACAACAATTATCCACAAAAAAGCAAAAGGCAAACACACCCAACCACTGTCTGCAATCCTGCAAAGTACATGACAGAACACAGCAACGAAACACACATGCATAGACTAATAATATTCATGACCTTGCAGTAGATTTCCATAAATACACATACCCATACATACAAATATATATACAGTATACATACATATACATTCATAATCAGTCATATACCCATCTACATATCTGCATATGATATCTACATATGCATCCCTGTATCCATTTGTGTGTGGTTGTGAGCATGCATAAGTGAATAAGGTTCTGCATATGATATCTACATATACATCCCTGCATCCATTTGTGTGTGGTTGTGAGCAAGGTTCCTCGAATAGAACATTCAGTAGCAACCGTATAACATAAATTGATATAAACAGATGGCCATGAGCAAAACCCAAAAGTGTATCTTGGTGATCACCAATTCTTTCCCTCATCAAAACATAACACCTAAAAGATTTTCCACAGAGACCTAGAGTAGTTGTTGTATTCAGAGTGTTGGCATGCCGTGCCAGTTGTTGCGCGAGCTACTTTTCTTCCTTTGCCCAACCAGGTCTTCACATAAGGCTTTGGGTCCCATTGCATGCATGGTGGTCCAACTGAGCTGACAAAGAGGAGGTTTGCAGCATTCTTGGTAGTCAGTTTGCTCTTGTCCTCAGTGATAATTTTATTCATGGTACTGAACCCACGCTCACAGTCTGCATTACCGTATTTTCCGGTGTATAGGTCGCACCTTTTTATGGTTTTTTCAAGGCCTGCGACCTATACACAGGTGCGACCTATACCCACTAAACAGTAGACGTCCAGGGGACGTCGAGGTGACGTCTATATAGAGCCCGTTGGTCGAAGACCAATTCTAGACGTCGCCCCGACGTGCAAACAAGGTCTATTTTTGACGTCTAAATATGACCGCATTTGTACGTTGTATGAACGTCAGTTTTGGAGGTGATCTGGACCATGTTCACAGAGTTAAACTTTTAGGACTTTAAAAGTGCAGTTAGACAATTGATTTAATAAGAATGTTGTTTTTTAATAAAATTTTAATGCATTTCCTCAATTTTTTTTTCTTTTTTTACAAATTAGACTTATCCGTCGTTTGAGAGTCCAATTCTAGACGTCGCCCCGACGTGCAAACAAGGTCTAATTAGGACGTCTAACTATGACCGCATTTGTACGTCGTATGAACGTCAGTTTTGGACATTATCTGGACCTGGTTCACAGAGTTAAACTTTTAGCACTATAAATTTGCAGTTAGACAATTGATTTATTAAGATTGTTGTTTTTTAATAAAATTTGAATGCATTTCCTCAATTCTTTTTTTCTTTTTTACAAATGTATATTATTTATTTGAAGAATATAATTATTGTTGTTGTTTGTTGTTGTTTGTTGTTATTCATTCATTCAACCTTTAGGCAGGTTCTCATTCGATCGACTCATTTACAAGAAACCTTTTATTCCACGACGTCGCGGTCACACATTCATTTCAGTAGGTGGCAGTACTTGTGTTTTTTGCTTTCTTCCATTAAAAAACAAGAAGAAGAACTTCGGAACTCGAGCGTTATGATTGGATTGGCGGAGGTATCACGTGATCATTCCAACCAGTCAACGCCTCTCTTGTTGAACCGCGCCACTGGCTTGAATCTCAACCGTTGTTGTTTACAGTATATTCTGTCTGTGCTGCGGTGATCACGGAGCTAAACTGTGTTCAGTTCATTTGTCACGGAACTCCTGCCCTAAACTTGCTGCAATCCATTCAGAAGTTGAAGGTAATTAGTTCTGTTTCGTAGCTTTGTTCTCTTGAATTCTGTGGTCACGACGTACATGTAGCTAACAGCTAAGCTACATTGTGCTAAGGTAAGCTAACTTGTGTCTACGACTGCGGCAGACGATGTAAAGGAAAATCGAACAGTACAGTTTAGAAAATAAGTTATTCTATCCAAGTAAGCCGTATGCTACGAGTTTTGTTTGTTTCTTTGTTTTGCTTTGAGACTATCGAGGCCTGCACGCGTCTCCATTAACACGCATGACTGCGGTAAAGTGAGGAGGCTCACTTTAGTTTACCGCAGTCACGCATGTGCTGAGCGGCCAGCGTTGCTGTACAGCTTTGGGCAGCATTTTTGTGAATTTTAGACTGTTGGAAAACTGTATTCGCTACAGTGCTTACTTCCTCCGCGTGTTACAACGCCATCGCGTTCCTGAATGACTAGGTATTAGTAATAATATGCCGTGTCTTTTTTTTCTTCTTTTTGTGTGTGTGCACTGGGCGGGGGTCAGCTGGTGAAACGTTTCAGCATTAAAAAATAGAAGGAAAAAAACTGTCCAGATGACCTGAATTCAGACCAAAGCTTTTCAGTTGCAAATGAATGAGTAAATATGAAATTAAAAAAAAAGCTTTAAAATGTCTCCTTCTATCTAATTTTACTTTGACTAGGCAAAATGAGATAAGTACTGTACTGTAAACTACATTCTGACTAATATCTCTGTGAACATGTCGCTCCAGTTGTGTTTATAAACAACTGTGTTTTTTTCTTTATATATATATATATATATATATATATATATATATATATATATATATATATATATATATATATATATATATATATATATATATATATAAATAAATTTGTGGAGCGTTGGTCCTAGAGGACATTTCACAGCTAATGCACCTTTTTGCTTCATCTTAATTATTTTGCATCGCTGAATAATCTTTTGTTTTTGTCCTCAGCAAGTGCAGCGCCTCAACCCAAGGACCTGTCAACGCCCAGTGAGTACCGGTATACATTACACTTTAAACCATTGTTTATTTTATCAGGCCTTGCAAAATAAAATTTATTTTATTATTTTTTTCATGGAAAACCGATGCCACTTCCAGATCAGAGATTGGAAGATGGGCATTCCCATTGCCTCAGGATGGTAAGTATTGAACAGTTAGCAGTGAGACACTTGGAAAAAAATGATCAACCACAGCCACCTTGCTGTTGGAGAGATTGTAATCAAGAAATGTGTGTTTTTGTTTTATTTTTTCCCCCCAGTGTTTCAGCGTATTCAACTTCTTTGACCTCGGCGATCGCCTAGCCCTACACCGTGTACATCCCACCTCTCCCACCCTGTGCCAAAGAGGATAGAGACCATGGAGGAGTTTGTGAGAGAGGAGCACCTCTTGACTCCAAATTTGCTACCCTGGTAGGTTTTACAAGTCTGGAGGAAAGCCGAGCATAACGCAGTACCGTACAACCAAACACTTGGAAGTGTCAGTGAACTGTATCATGGATTTATTCCAACAGGTTCTGCAGATTTCCAGAATTGGAGGAAGCACACCAAGGACTTTGTCTACAAATTTCTTGATAGGTATGTATCAACACACGCTCACCCACCCACTAACCATCTGAACTAAATATTTTACTTGCAAGTTCAGTATTTAGTTTTGTAAACTAAATATTTAGCTATCAAATTAAATATTTAATTTAGAACGATGTGTATTAATAACATGGTTAAAATATGACTGGAAAAAAATGTTTTCTCTAAACTAAAATATTGCTGTTGATTTTTGTAACTTTGCTAATGGCATCTCATAGATGTGAAAATGTTTGGCAACTCGAGTGCGTTTTGCAGCAATTTTTTAACTGATGTGCTCAAATTTGGCAGCACGACATCTCAGTGGTTAGCACTATTGTCTCACATCAAGAAGGTCCTGGGTTCAATCCCCGGTTGGACCTGGAGTGTTTCTGTGGAGTTTGCATGTTCTTCTCGTGCTTGCGTGGGCTTTATCCGAGTACTCTGGTTTCCTCCCACAGATCCAAAACATGCATGTTCTGCCTTCAGGTCCAGGCCTCCCTTGAAAAAGAGATCTGTGATCTCTATGGGATTTGCCTGCTTAAATAAAGGTTAATAAATAAAAATGTGTGTTAGTGTGTTAACTAGTGTTCTAAGTGATTGGCAAAAACTCAAAGCCACCTATCATTTGCTGGGATGGATGTTTTTATTTATTTATTTATTAATCAGGGAGATCCCAGCAAGACACTGCATTTTCCAGATTGCCTTTGCATATTGCTAATTACTTTTTGTTTTTGTTTGTTTTTTTGCAAATGCAGATGGAATCATGAATGGAGATTCTGCAGCAACAGATGATTTTATAAGGACTCATGCTGCAGAGCATTTAAAACATGCAAAGGAGGACATGGGCTCACACTGGACAATTAACACAACTGGTAGAGCTGCTGCCTCTCAGCGAGCAGGTCCCCGGTTCAAATCCCGGTCCGGGGGCCTTTCTGGGTGAAGTTTGCATGTTCTCTCCGTGCATGCGTGGGTTTTCTCCGGGGGCTCCAGTTTCCTCCAACAGTCCAAAAACATGCATGTTAGACTGATGGTGACTCTATGACCCTGGGTGTGAGTGAGACAGGTCTCTCTTGTAAATGAGTCCCCGTGGCTCAACGAGGCTAGCCTGTATAAATAAAGGTTGAATGAAAAAATGTGCCACAAAGAAGTGGAGGTGGGGCTTTCACACTGTACATTTAATGCACCACGAAGAAGTGGACACTGGACATTTAATGCACCACAAAGAAGTGGACACTGGACATTTAATGCACCACGAAGAAGTGGACACTGGACATTTAATGCACCACAAAGAAGTGGACACTGGACATTTAATGCACCACAAAGAGGTGGAGGACATAGGGTCACACAGGACATTTAAAACGTGCCACATAGAAGTGGAGGATACGGGCTCACACAGAACTGAGGAACACTTTTTTGGGGGGGAGATGCAAATAGGTGCTGGGCATAAAATTAGAATATTGTGAAAAAGTTATTTATTTCAGTAATTCCATTCAAAAAGTAAAACTTCTATACAGTATTACTGTATATTCATTCACACAGACTGATATATTTAAAAATAATCTTAATGCTGATGATTATAACTGACAACTAATGAAAACTCCAAATTCATTATCAGTAAATTACATTACTTGAGATCAATTAAAAAATGATTTTTATAGATGTTGGCCAACTGAAAAGTATTAACATGGTAGCATGGTCCTTAGCCCCAACTATTGAAAGATGTACATATTGTACATTTCATGTTCATACATCTCAGTTGGCCAACATTTATAAAAATACTTTATTTTCATTGAGCTCAAGTAATAGTCTAATTTTCTGAGATACTGAATTTAGGGTTGTCATTGGTTGTCAGTTTTAATCATCAACATTAAAATAAATAAACATTTGAAATATATCAGTCTGTGTGTAATGAATATTTCACTTTTTGAATGGAATTCCTGAAATAAAACAACTTATTTAAAATATTATGACCAGCACACTTTGTACAGATTATTTTTGTGGTGAGGGGACTGTAATTTTATACAGCTTTTTTATTTCTCTTGTTACTGCCTGCTATATCAAAAAGAAAAATGAAGGCATGTTAAAAAAAAATTAAGTACAGACCAAAAATGAAGGCATGTTAAAAAATTATTATTGTTTATGTTAAGTACGGCCAAAGAATGAAGGCATTTAAAAAAAAAAAAAAATGTGAAGTACGGCCAAAGAATGAAGGCATTTAAAAAAAAAAATATGTGAAGTACAGACCCAAGTGAGCTGTGTACTTTTATAGATTTGTTTGTGTATTTTGTGTTGCCACCAGTTGATAAGTTCCGTAATGTAAAGCTTTTTTTTTAAGTTACCAAAGGTGGAATTCTCAATTTTATGTGTTATGCTGTTCCTTTAAATTGTGTCAAATAAACAGGATAAAGGTAAAATTTATGGAGTGATTTGTAAAACTTAATCCAACTGTTTGTAGGATTTTAAAGCTGCGGATGGTCAAAGTATTTCCCTAGATTTGTTTGCCTCAACGCAATTTTAAAGTAGATTCATTATACTTTTTATATGCATAGCATGAACAAGCAGCATGTAAAGTGACTAAAATAAGTTAAATATAATAGCCTAATTAGAATAAGCTAAATACAGTAAGTTATTGACGTCAGATAGACGTCTAATGTAGACGCCTTTTAGACGTCAGGAATATAGACGTCTAATGTAGACGCCTTTTAGACGTCAGGAATATAGACGTCTGTTGGACGTCGGAAAAAAGACGTCTTTTAAACGTCGGGAAAAAGACGTCATCTGGCGTAACGTTTT
Organism: Garcialebias charrua; assembly: GCA_038048925.1. NCBI lineage: Eukaryota > Metazoa > Chordata > Actinopteri > Cyprinodontiformes > Rivulidae > Garcialebias > Garcialebias charrua. Next base: position 81,806 of record JBBPBX010002900.1, read on the forward strand.
CGACCTTCCAGGGACCTGATTTCGACGTCCAGAAATGACCTGAAAAAGACGTCGTATAGACGTCGCCTTGCTCAGTGGGTACTACTCCATTGCTTTCAATGCCAGCTGATTTATATTTGGTCATTTTACTTATGATCTGCAATGTTTTTATGTTTTTCGTGTTGTACTTCATTGTCTGTGTTGCCTGTTGCGTGTTTGTTTGTTCAGCACTTTGGTGTGGACTTGTTCCTGTTGAAAGTGCTTTATAAATAAAATGGTATGGTATGGTATGGTAACAAAGATCTGGATGAGCATTTTGAATTAGGTTAACTGGCAGCAGATCAGGGCAGCACAGTGGTGCAACTGGTAGAGCTGCTGCCTCTCAGCGAACAGGTTGCCCCGGTTCAAATATCAGTCCGGGGACCCTTCTGGGTGGAGTTTGCATGTTCTCTCCGTGGGTTTTCTCTGCGTACTCTGGTTTCCTCCCACAGACCAAAAACATGCATGTTAGGCTGATTGGTAACTCTAAATTGTCCCTAGGTGTGAGTGTGAATGGTTGTTTGTCTAATTTTTCTCTGTGCACCCCGTGGGGCGGCTGTGGCTAAGTGGTTAGAGTAGTCGTCTTCCAATACAAGAGTTGGAAAGGTTCAAATCCACAAGCAGTCACATGCCGAATTGGCAAGACACTGAACCACTCATTGCCTCTGATGTGTGTCCAATGGGTGTATGAATGAAAAAAAAAAAAAAAAAGACCAAAAAACATGCATGTTAGGCTGATTGGTGACTCTAAAGTTGACCCTAGGTGTGAGAGAGTGGATGGTTGTTTGGTGTGAGTGAGACAGGTCCCTCTTGTAAATGAGTCCCCGTGACTCAATGAGGCTAGCCTGTATAAATAAAGGTTGAATGAATGAATGTGATAAAGCACTGATTAATCTCTTTAGAATGATTTGTTCAATTAGCTTTTAACAGATCTAGTGGAGTGCTGCGTCCATCTTCTTCTTCCGCTTATCCGGGGTCGGGTCGCAGGGGTAGCAGCCTAAGTAGGGAGGCCCAGACTTCCCTCTCCCCAGCCACTTGGAGCAGCTCCTCCGGGGGAATCCCAAGGCGTTCCCAGGCCAGCCGAGAAACATAGTCCCTCCAGCGCGTCCTGGGTCTTCCTCTGGGTCTCCTCACATCATCTGCAAAAAACAGAGAAGCGATTCTAAGGCCACCAAAACGGATCCTCTCAACACCTTGGCTGCGCCTAGAAATTCTGTCCATAAAAGTTATGAACAGAATCGGTGACAAAGGGCAACCTTGGCGGAGTCCAACTCTCACCGGAAACGAGCCTGACTTACTGCCGGCAATGCGGACCAAGCTCTGACACCGGTCGTACAGGGACCTAACAGCCCTTATCAAAGGGCCTGGTACCCCATACTCCCGGAGTACCCCCCACAGAACCCCCCGAGGGACGCGGTCGAATGCCTTCTCCAAGTCCACAAAGCACATGTAAACTGGTTGGGCAAACTCCCACGCACCCTCCAGGACCCTGCTGAGGGTGTAGAGCTGGTCCAGTGTTCCACGACCAGGACGAAAACCACACTGCTCCTCCTGAATCCGAGGTTCGACTATCCGACGGACCCTCCTCTCCAGAACCCCTGAATAGACCTTACCAGGGAGGCTTAAGAGTGTGATCCCCCTATAGTTGGAACACACCCTACGGTCCCCCTTTTTGAATAGGGGAACCACCACCCCAGTCTGCCAATCCAAGGGAACTGCCCCGATGTCCACGCGATATTGCAGAGTCGCGTAAGCCAACACAACCCCACAACATCCAGAGCCCTAAGGAACTCAGGACGAATCTCATCCACCCCCGGAGCCTTGCCACCGCAGAGCTTTTTAACCACCTCGGCGACCTCAGCACCAGAGATCGGAGAACCCGACCCAAAGTCCCCAGGCTCTGCTTCCTCAGTGGAAGACGTGCCAGTAGGATTGAGGAGGTCTTCGAAGTATTCCGCCCACCGACTCACAACATCCCGAGTTGAGGTCAGCAGCACGCCACCCCCACCATAAATGGTGTTGGTCTCGTACCTCTTTCCCCCCCTGAGACGCCGGATGGTGGACCAGAATCGCCTCGAAGCCGTACGGAAGTCATTCTCCATGGCCTCTCCGAACTCCTGCTGTGCTGCGTGAATGGGTAAATGAGGACACAGACTGTAGTGTAAAGTGCTTTGAGCATCTTGATCAGATAGAAAAGCACTATATAAGTACAGTCCATTTACCAATTTACTATTGTTAAAGTTGTACATGTGCAGTAGCCCCCCTTCCAATACAAGAGATAGGAAGATTTTGGGTGCACCACTCCTGCGCCCGGAGTATGGGCGCATGGTACGGATCATGTTTATGGTCCCGGAACAGATTTTTTAAATTATTTTGGTCCCGGAACAGTTCATGCAGGGATACTCACAACCAGGTCATGTTGTAGGTAGGCTTTAAGCCATTGAAAGCCCTTTATCTGATGCCTATGTTGCCATTTCTGACTGATATGCCTCTCAACTTTTAGATGTCTCTGTTTATGGGGAAAAAACTTCAGCTGACTGTGTATTCTAAAAGTGGAACTGGTGAGTTTGTTTGTTTGTTAATGTATTTATTTGTTTATTTATTTTGTTTGTTTGTTTTTGGAGCTAGCATGCTAGCGCTAGCCTCCAGGTCATTGTTTTGGGCTCTGTGATAAATCAATGCTATTATATCACTACTTTTATTTGAATGCACTTATAGAAAAAAATAATTATCAAGCATTAATACTTTTCTATACTAAATACCGCTAAGTAAATAGCTCCTACTGTTAACATTTAAACATTTAAATAGAAGGTACAGTACATTGAAATAGTGAAATGCTATTGCTATATTGTGTGCTAAGGACCAATGCCATATTAGGGCCTTTAATATTAGGAATATTTAAGAGTACTCAAATAATGAGCTTGGTTTGGTTTAGGTATCACATCCATTCAGCAGTCAAACCAAGATCTTCTGCTTTATTATAAACCATCCTAAAATATTATTTAGGACACATATGTATGTTACTTTTATGTACATACAAACACACACACACACACATACACACACACACACACACACACACATACACTGTTTAAAAAAAGTTGCCAACTGAATTTAACTAAGCGAACAGGTACGAGCCTCCTACTGGATAATTACTGCATGGGCGACTGATTATCTTTCAGCTGGCAACTAGTTATTTAACCCCAACTGGTGCAATGAGTTGCTTCTCGTTTCTTAAACAACCATGTCGAAAGACACATTGCATATTTGTAGACAATATGTCAGTCTGTTTGAGAAGGGTCAAATCATTGGCATGCATCAAGCAGAAAAAAACATAAGAGATAAGAGAGAGATAAGAGATTTATTGATTAACATTGCACCAATTAATTAATACAACGTAATTATGTAAGCACAGTCATCCAGAAGAGGGAGAGTGTGTAAGCTGCAGCATTTCCAAACACATGACAAACACATGACATGTGTACCACATGTTCTTCTGCGCGGCCGAGCTCATCCGTCTCCAGATGAAGGTCAACAGATATGGAAAAAGGAGAAACACAATAGGTATCATTTGTGATATTCAAAAAAGAGTCTATCAAAGATTGTCTTAAGACACTCTATGATAAAGTCCCAAAAACTCTATCAGCAAAAGCACAACCAGACGAGACATTGTTGCAGATTTGACGACATGCAAGGAGATCAAAGAGTCTGTGAGTAACATTCAGATAAGCACAGTTCAGCAGTTGTCTCAGCTCGGCGCCTCCGAGTGCACTCCCAGAGACCTCAGGAGGGGGGGGGGGGTCAGCAGTGTCTCTCAGCTTCACTCCAGGAGAGGAGTTCCCGGCACAGCCTTCTTGTTTTCCAAGGTCGTGCAGAAACTAGACTAGATAGTATTGTTTATCTTCAATAGGCCACAGTGTTCTTTTGATTGCAGCCTTCCAGAGTCCAGGTGCTGTTCAGGTCCAAATAGCCGAATCAAATGAGTTTCCGAAGCTACGAACCTCCATCCGTGCCCTGATTACTGCTGGGCGGCTGTAAACGAGTCCCAAAACGCACAGCAGAACCACGGTGGTCCACAGCTCCCAATGTGCGGTTCAGCTCGTACAACAGCTGGCTTGAGGAGCTCACAGCCCGGATCAGAGTCTCTTGCTGTTCAGGAAGTTTGGCCAGCGCGCCGATAGCTGCCGAAGTCTTCCTGATCTTCCAGTAACAGACAGCTCCGCTCACGCCAAAAAACAGAGCAGCTGCCACCAATAATCCAATGATCCACAAATCTTCCACGTCTTCGACAGACAGGACGGTCAAACACATAGGCTGCCACTGTCCCCACGAGTCCATGATGTATCCGACCGCGTGCGTGTCAGAGGGGCAAACCGCTTCTCCTGGCCCGGCTCGCTTCGTGGAAAAAATCTTATCTATAGATGAAACAGCCCAATTGATTAAATCCATCGCAAATTGGTTCGAGTGAGCACTGAAGAATCACAGACGAGACAAAAAGCAAGCAGGAAGAGGAAAACTTAGGGAGGGTTGGAGCAAAAAGATATGCGACTTGCTCTGTCGAGAGGCGGAAGTAAACCATCTAAGGAGATTGCAGAAATTAATAAAATTGGGTTAAGAACTGTCCAATGCATTATTAAAAACTGGAAGGATAGTGGGGACCAATCATCTCGAGGAAGAAATGCGGCCGGAAAATTT
>JBBPBX010002901.1:8686-18914 GCA_038048925.1 Garcialebias charrua
GTTGTTGTAGTTGTAGTTGTTGTAGTTGTTGTAGTTGTTGTTGTTGTAGTTGTTGTAGTTGTAGTTGTTGTAGTTGTTGTAGTTGTTGTTGTTGTAGTTGTTGTAGTTTTTGCTGTTATAGTTATTGTTATTATCATCACTATTATTATTATTATCATCACTATTATTATAGTTGTTATTGTTGTTGTTATTGTTGTTGTTATTGTTGTAGTAATACAGCACTCTCATGTCCGTTACTGGATTTAAACCTCTTCACATCTCTCTGAAACTCTGAGTGTTACACTTTTCTCGAGCTCTGAAGGAGACAAGTGGACACTATTTTGTTACAATTGTTTTGAATTAAGAAACACAAATCAATCAGAAAGACTTCCTTTTAATTTGTGTTAATTCAGAATTGATCAACAGTACTGTATATTTTTGTCATTTAATGATGATCTGTTACTTGCATGAGTTTGACCCTTCTGCTGGTTTAGTATGCAGTACAAGTGTGCTTTGAATCTAAGGTACAAGTCAGGGTAACTTGTTAACTTCCCTCTCTGTTTTGTCTATCAAGCTAGACATAATATTTCACTTTACGGGCCAGTCCATCTGGCCGGTTCTCTAAACAGTTTTCCTAGTGTCCTTCAGAGATCTTCCACTATGGGAATTGAAAAACCCCTCCTTTACTTTCTAAAACAACCAATGAGCAGGAAGTATTTGACTAAGTCACACCACCTTCTTAAGGGGACACTTCCTGTAAACTCGTTGGTGTGAAAGAGAGAACTGATCTGAACAACTCGGTTCTCCTCTGGAAACTGGTGAAACGTTGTGGTCATTTTGTCAATTAGACCTACGTTTCTCCGCCAGAGTTACAGCAGAGCATCGCTGTAACTCACTCATTTCTGTTTGAAAGAATTTGTTTTTCTGAAAGTTTTATTTTGAAACCAGCTTTGTTCCTGCCGGGAAAGGCGCTCTTGCTCGTATCGTTGAATCAGTTATACACGCGTGAGAAGTTTCAACTGGACGTCTACTGGACAACACAGTCCGTAAGGGTCCACAACTTCTCAGCTCTTATCTCCAAGAGACGTGTCGTCACCAGGTAAAGAGTCGTTGATTGTATGCTGACGTGCGAGGAGTCCAGCCGGACTTGGTTGGGAAAAGTGTCACCCTGTCGCATTTCAAAATAATTAACTTCTGTTAAACTTAGCTTTCATTCTAATCCTTCCTCCTTATTCTTATTTTCTTAAACCATTAAATTTTTAAGTAAATGTGCCAACAGGAAGTTAAACATAACTTGTCTGTTTTCAATTTGAATCCTTGTCTACAGTAGTTATTAAATCAGAGCTAATCTCGATACAAATGTGTAATGTACTTTTATGATTGTCTCAATAAAAGGTTCATCTTTGGTGGATCAACATAAGTTGACGTCTCTTGTGAAATTACATTTTGTCTAGTCACAGTTAAATAATTTAATCCTGAAAAAGGGAGAACTCGCAAATGAATTTGGGTCAGATCAAATCTGCTCCAACTTCTTTAGGAATATTGTACTGGTCAACAAACTGACAAGTATTATATCCCTTACATATTGATGACACTTTTGAGTGTTTATCTCTTACATTGTTGTTGTTGTTGTTGTTGTTGTTGTTGTTGTTGTTGTTGGTGGTGGTGGTGGTGGTGGTGGTGGTGTATGATATGTTGTGATCTGTTGGCAGTTGGAGTATTTGTTGTGAACGACCATCAGCTACTACCACACGGTGCCCGGATTCCTGAGGCGTCGTCATTCTCGTGTCGGTTCAGGTTGATTAGCTGTGGCGGCCATCTTGAATTGGGATGTCGTTCCGGTTGTTTTTTTTTAACGTGAACTCTGTTTGTTTGGAAAATTTGATCTGTGGAATCTGTTTCACGGGATATTTTGCTAACAGACAAAACGCCATTGCGCCGCCTTCGTCTCAATATTTTTTTTTTACTCTTTATGTCACAGTCAGCGGCCCCCACTGACCCCCCCTCCCAACACTTTTTGAAGCTTGATGGACACATTTTGATCAGCACTTGAAAATGATTGAAGACCCTCACACCTGCCACGGATGACTCACCTTTCGACCCCCTGCCTCCCCCTCCCCCCACCTGCTGTCCTGCAGTGATTTGATGTCTGATTTCTGTGTGATGGGATGCATGCGAGCATCTTCTAGTCCCCGTCACAACCATCCGTCCTGCAGATGCTCAGGTATGTCCGAGGTGTGTTTGGATGGCGTGCACGCTCGTGTGCTTGTGAGTAGAGGTGGAGGGGGGGTGGGGGGTGCTCGATGTTGAGAATAAGACCCCAGAAAATGCTCATTAGAGTTGACCTTGGCACTTGGAGTGTGCTTTTGATGGATCGGGTACAGGGCCAAACAAGCCCCCGGGGAGCCATGATATTATCTCTTATTGTACACACATGCACACTCACCTTCCTCACCCCCCCACCTCCCACCCCACTCACACTTCACTGACCCTCCAAACCTCCCCCAGTCCTCCCCCCCTGCTCGCACACACTCCTCTGCTCTCCAAGCATCACAGGCAGAATAAATCTGTGTCTGACACCACAGAAAAAGAGAAGAAGATGAGGAGGAGGAGGAGGAGGAGGAGGAGAAGGGGGAGGCCTTAGGGAGTAAAGGAGGGAGTTTGAAGAGAGATGGGAGAAGAAGGGGAAGTGGGGGTGGAACCAACAGCTCACCTGCTTAAGTCAGGTGTGCACAATGTGATATTGTCTTTTTCATCAAAGTCAATATCAGTCGCAGTAAACCTTTTTTTTTTTTTACTTCGCTCGTTCCGTTCAGTCACACGCGTTTCATCATCGCCCGCCGCTGAAGGTGAAACAATAATGTTTGTTTGTTCCTGTGTCCGTGTGCACTTTTTTTCTCTGGTTGCAAAATATCTCACAAACCAGTGGACGGATCGACATCAATCTCTCCAAATGTGATCTGCTTTTACAACTGATCACCTTCTGGAGTCAGTCTCATCCAAGATGGCCATCACAGCTAGGCCATAACTCATATTTACAGACACTGAGCTAATGTTTGGCGGCGGCGTGGCTGAACACCATCCCCAACACATCTTTAAGGCACAACGCAGTGTTCAGTATGTTTATTTAAAACGCTGGCGTTAACTTTCACAGTCAGCCCCGTCTGTCGTTTACGAGAATATCGCATGAATCCCTGGACAGATCTCCTCGATGACATGGCAGCCAAATAAAACGTCAACGTTAAACCACATATATTAAATCTGAAATGTTTAGTAGGCTTGTCGCAATAAACAATAAATCAATTACTGTAATCGCATGATAAATAAAAATTATCGACCAAATTTTCATTTATCGGCTTTATCGTTTCTTCGTATCTCTTTCTAATGAAGTCGCTGGACGACAAAAGGCTCAACTCCGGTGTTTTTCACTGACCCCTCCCTTTCTCTTTTTGCCTTAAAATCCATTTTAACCATCCAAAATAGCATTTTTAAATTGTTAAAAGCAGCTAAGCTGAGAAGCTAAGCTACAAGCTAAGCTAATAGTCCGACCTCGTGAAAAAAACCTCCGTCTTGTCAAAGCTTCAAAATTCACGGTTGAAACCCGTGCCTTCGTGTAAAAAGTTGTTTTTCTTTGCGAAAAGAAGCTGAGAACTTGTTTACTGATTTTTTATTAAAAGCTTAGTGTGAAAAATGCTTAAGAGCTCAAACCACATCGAGCGTATGCCATTTAGAGAATTTAAAAAAAGGAGAGACAGTTCATGTCAAGGGGCATCGCTCCCATTTTTCTTAAAGAGACACGTTTCTCACTCCCTCACTATCCATCCTTTAGTTCAAACAGTCTTATACTGCCGTCCGGTGGTCAAAAAAGGTACAACACTCAAAAATTAACCACCATTTCATTTGACAATAATTATAATTATTGTCAAATTTCAAACAATATTATCATTTATCGCAGTAATTTCTGAGACAATTAATCGCCCAGCAAAATTTATCGTGACGGGCCTAATGTTTAGTCAGATTATTTAAGGTTGTAAAACCATTTTTATTTAAAATATTTACCAAATAATGCCTTTCATTAGTATTATTTTAATTAGGTGCCAAAAGATGAAAGAAAAAAGATTTAAAAAAAATCTTTATGATAATTGGCTTCCCTAAAATGGGCGGGGCTGTACATAACCACACCCATTCATAACTACGCCCCTAATCAGGTTAAGGTTTTTGTGTTTCTGATTTTTGGCCACTCACAACCCTAATTATATCTGCTACAAATATGTATTGTTAAAACTGAAGGAACTGGCTGGTGGGGGGGGTGAGATGAAAGGTGAGACTCTGTGGTGCCTTCATGGTTTGTTATGCTCTTCTCTGTCCTTCTGCAGCGCTGCCACCACCACCACCCTTCAATGGCAACCAGGGGACACACCAAACACACAAAGAGACATGAGGCAACATCCACCTCCAGGATGGAAACCNCCGGCGTACTCACAGGGGTGGCATCACGGGGCTTGTGAGGCCTTTCTTCTGCTGCTGCGCCACGGGGAGAAAGTGACACTGTGAAGTCTTAATTGAGGTTTACCTGGGTGGTTTTTTTTCTCTCTTCTTCCTCCGTGTTGTTGTGCAATAAAGTGCGGTTAAACTTTATAATCAAGCCCACAGGGTTTACAGTGTGGAAAAGGCGAAGGAGCATGTGATGACATTACAAACACGGTTGTTTACCGGGGCTGCTAGCAGCGGCGCCGAGCGAACAACAACAAAACTCTGCCACCTTCTCGCTGTCAGTCCCTCTAAACAAACCGTACGGTGCGCTCAAAAAATAAAGGGAGATTTCACATGAAGCAGCTATTTACCGGTACTGCATCTTTGGGCACGTCTGAGTGGCTCCTTCTGTTTCTCCCTTTGCACTCGTTCCTGTCTGTCAGTCTGTCTTTGCAGAGATCTAGGAGGGACTGTGGGACTGATGTCTCAGCTCCTCCAGGATCCCAGCAGGAATGCCTTTTTGACAGTTGCAGGAGCAGCAGGATTGAGCTCAAAGGTGTTGCTGTAATTGCACCTGGTTGCGTCATGAAAAAGTAATAATCTGCTGTCAAGGACGTCGGGGTGTCAGCGTTTGGCAGGAGTTGATAAGGTATTGACTGCCTTGAGAGTGCTCACTCACTCACTCTCGCTCAGACTCTTTCATAAAGTTGACTCCCGGAGAAAGGGAGACGGCAGAGTTTTGGAGGAGGAGGGTGGGTTAAAAAGAGCAGTAATAAAGAACAAATAAAAGCATATACCGGTACTCCCTTGAAGTGATGCATATTGCCCGCTGAGGTTTATGTTAAAACAAGCACGTTTTGCAATAAGAAAGAAAGAGATTATTGTCATTTTGGTCAAACTTCAATGCAACATTGCAAAAGACTCACATGACCTGTTTTCACTACAAGTTTCAGTTAGAGGTGACTCTCAGCTACTACCACACTGAATTCTAGGTCAGTATCTGCAAAACTGGCTGAGTTATAGCCATTTTTGTGTTGGCTAGTATCCTTAGTTGTTTCGGCCATCTTGAATCAGGTTCATTCCAAAAGTGAAAGAGTCGCAGCCACACATCCAGTAATAACTTTCTGGGAGTTTCAATAAAATCCATCCAGAGGTTCATGGGCTCTCAGAAATCGGTTTCTCAGATCACACTTTGGTTGGTTCTCTATCTTTCAGATTGGAGGCAATGTCTTCAACAAAATGGTATTTCCTCCAGTTATTTAACAGTCAGCAATGGTGTACCACAAGGCTCTGTCTTAGAACTGTAAAGGATTTAGGGTGGTGTTAGTATTAAACTGACACCCTTTACCTTAATTAATTACTTATTCATATTGAATAGTAATTCACGGATTATTTTCTTTTTCAGGTTTAACAAATATTTCTGTGATCATTTGGATGGAAACATAAAGACCATTAAGTGACAATGAGACGTTGATTTTAGTCGGTATGCCAAAAGACACTACCTTTTATTTAAAATAAATCAACTAAAATTAACACCATTACACTTGATTGACTGATTTCACATTCTTGCAATTTAACACGTCAGCAAATTTAATTGTAACAGACATAAGTAATGATGACAATAATACTTAATCTGAAGGTTATTTAGCTTTAAAATGTAGTTACCAGCTTAGAATGAACGGGAGAAGGAAATAGGAGGAAAAAGGGAAGTTTATCTTGCATTTATAAAACCAGATGACACTCTTCCATCCGCGTCCAGCTAAGATATCACACCTCCAGTAAACAAACAGCTGCTCCTTTACCTTAAGACGTCCGCCCCGGTTCTGGTAAAGAGCTGTGATCAGCCTTGGACGTAAACGGGTCGTAGGTTCCGCAAGTCCAAGTCCACTACAGAACCCACCCTCTTTACAATCTACAAAGGTATTGTAGGTCAGAACATCCCTGATGCATCCTTACATTTCTATGCCGATGACACAGTTGTTTATTGTCGAGCTAAAACTGTTGCTAAGGGTCTCCAGCTTTTGACATCATCCAGTCAAACTTGTTCCGTCTCAAACTTGTCCTAAACGCCAACAAAACCAAAGGGATGATTTTTTTTTTCAAACAGGAAGTCGGTTCCAGCAGATCTTCCTCTGATTTTATCTTCAAATGGTGTCCCTGTTGAGTTTGTTGATTCCTATAAATATTTGGGTATCCTGGTCGATTCGCATCTCTCTTTTAAACTCCACGTGGAAAACCTAGTGAAGAAACTGAAAGTTAAACTGGGTTTCTTTTTCAGAAACAAATCATGTCTAACACTGAATGTTAGGAAACGCCTTGTATCTGTGACTTTCCTTCCCTCCATTGATTACGGTGACATTCTCTACATGAATGCTCCTACAAGCACCCTGCGGATGTTGGATGTTGTCTATCATGGTGCACTAAGATTCATAACTGGTTGTGATTATCGTACCCACCACTGCACCCTGTATTCACTGGTTAACTGGACATCATTAACCTCACGCAGACTCTTCCACTGGTACATTTTCATCTTTAAATCACTTCTTGGTCTGCTGCCCTCATACATCTCATCCTACATGTCTCTGCGTGAGTGCAGCTACAGCGTGCGCTCTCAGGACATGTTTACCTGCAGTGTTCCCTCAGTGAGGACTGCACTAGACAAAAGGACCTTCTCCTACTCCGCTCCTGTTTCCTGGAACATCTTGTAAAAAGATCTGAAGCTCTCGACCTTGACGTCTCTAAATGGCTTTAAACATCTGTTAAGTTCCTGCCTGGTAAGAACCAATGTAGACATGTTCCTGTTTTTATTTTTCTACACAACTATACCTTGTATAGCTGTTTTATTGCTACTTTTCCTTTTAATTTATCATTTTAATTACCTTTTTTATTTTCACTTGTTAAAATCAAATTTAAATTTGTACGCATCCTTTATGATTGTCCACTGTTTTCATCACTCTTTATTAAAATCAGGTCTCTTGTAAATAAGTCCCCAAGGCTCAGTGAGATTAACCTGTTTAAATAAAGGTTGAATGAATTAGATATTTTGCTGACAGACGGGCAGGGTTGACCGTTATAGTAATTAGCAATGTTTTAAGCCAAGTATCATGCGTTCGATTACTGCTGAAAGCTTGTGATGGGGATAACCCTCAGTTACTACCACACCAGATTTTAGCTCAACGTCTATAAAACTGGCTGAGTTGTGGCCATTTTTGTGTTTGCTAATGTTGTTTAGCTGAGGCGGCCATCTTGCACGGAGTTGACTCCGAATGTTAATACTGTATATACATCTGGTGATAATTTTCTAAAATCTTCATTAAAGTGGCACTCAACCCACTGTGAAACGATAGCACCGCCCCCAGACCAGATTCAAAAACTCCCATCAAAATGGGCGTGTCGAGAGACAAGGAGGGGAGGAGGTTGGGGGTTGTGCTGCAATCACGCCCCCTCTAGTGGTAAACTCCCACCCCGCCCCAAGTTTAGATTTCAAAATGGCGGATAGTCGCGTCTCCAGTAGGTAAATACCTAAACTTTTACCAAAATAACAGTTATAAAATGTTGTTGCATGCGTGCTTCTGAACACAGAACACATTAAAAATCAGTGTTTAGTTGCATGGCATGCGGTGTACGGCTGTGTTTTTGTCGTTGTTTGGATCACAACAGTGTTGTAGGCCAGCTGCAGTGACTTTAATTCGCCACATCTTATTACTTAGCACATTACAAAAGTAACGTTTCATAATAAATTTTATTTTAAAATATTGATTTCTTCTACCCTCGTTTTGTTTGACGCTTTGGCTTATTTTTGTTATGCAACCCAGAACTAAACACACGTTGTTTGTTGAACTGACTATAAATTAGCACTAAACTATGGTAAAAAAATTGAATTGGTTTCCAAAGATCCGTGTTTAGAAACATTCTATAACCTTGTATGATATATATTTTTTTTTTTAGGACGTGTATACAGTATTTGTTTAAGCTATGTGTCGGCTAATCCAAACTGGGCACAGCACAGCTGGTAAGGTTTATGAGAAATAATATTGTTTAATGCAAACCAAACCAATTGCAATGAATTTAACAATACTGTGTATCCTTTAAAATGTTTTTCAGAGAACTGTGATGACTCAAGCACCCAGCAGCCACGCAAAGAGTAATTGCAGCCAGGATGGACTCTGGGCCGCCTACTCCCTTTGGTTTATTAGTAGTTTATAGTTTATTTTGCACAGGTTCTGCACAGTAAAAACTGTGGGTTTTCAGTTGTTACTTTTTTAAACATGTCTGCATTTATATATATTTTTAAGTGATTATATTTCTTCGTGTTCAAACACAGTCAATGGCCATGCTGTTTTGAAGTACATACACGGGGGCGGCTGTGGCGTAGTGGTAATGGCAGTCGTCCCCCGATCGGAAGGTTGGCGGTTCGAATCCCGGTTCCCCACACCATGTGTCGTTGTGTCCTTGGGCAAGACACTTAACCCCGAGTTGCTCCCGGTAGGACTGGAAAGCACCTTGCATGGTAGTCTGCCGCTACCGGTGTATGAATGTGTGTAGCATTCAATGTGTGTAGCACTTTGAGATTTTCACTAATGAAAAGTGCGTTATAAATTGAATTCATTATTATTATTACATTTTGTCTGGAAGACAATTGTTTTGCACATTCATAATTTGTTTTTCAAGCAATTGTGTTTTTTTTATATAAATACAATCGCTGGCCAGACTACGGGTAAATTTATTTTAGTTATAATGCATGACTGTGTAGTGTACCACTCATTACATTTATATTTCTAATTTTCCTTCTTTTTCAACACATTGTAATCTTCTCAACTGGTTCATGCAATATTTTGCTAAACAAGCACAAAACATTCCAGTCTATCTTTGCAGGCAATAATAAAAACGAACTAACGACAGTCGGTCTGAACTCTGAGATGTTAATTGCAGCCTGTCTGCTCCTTTGCACCGTGGTCATTTATAAAACATGCACCGAGAGCCCTAAATTATACATACGAGCGATCAACAAGCTGAAACATGCACAGTGGTCACCATAAGTTGAATAAGACACAATTAGCACTCACCTTCTCATTCTCCTTGATTCCTGTCAGGCAGGTCAAACATCAGATTCAAGACTTAAAAAAAGAAAAGAAGAGTAAATGCACGACTTCTACCCCCTAGAGCCTCATGGGAAGTTTCAGCTCGTCCTGCTGAAGACAAACACACTAAAGCGCAGCGCCAATTCACCTGCAGGTACAAATTAAGTAACTTGAACCTGATTTGTGCCAATTTTTGTGTTGGTTTAAAGAGATTACTCGTGGCGGCCATCTTAAATGATTGTCTCAGAGTTGTAGATGCACATCCAGTGCTTTTTTGTTTGTTTTGTTCCTAAAAGTTCTCAGAGATTTCACCCAGCAGTTCATGAAATATTTCAGTAAAAAAACAGATGCATGATGAAAAAAACATCAGTTTGTTGTCAGTTTTTGCCTTCAGGTGATAACCTAATGAAAAAATAATTTTTACCTACAATGCAGCAGGTCGCTGCAGTAAAAAGTACGACTCTTTGACTTGCATTGTCTCACCTCGTCACATTCTCACACTCAGTGGAAGTGTTGATATGAAAGTAACACAAAGACCATTTAACACTGTGGTTGTCCAACATTTTAGCTGCAACTGATTTTATTTTTCCTTCAAATGTGTTGTCAGTTTTATAGTACAATTAAAAAGAAGTCTGTCAGATGTAAATTAAAACAGAATGAGATGGTTTGCAGGTCTAATAAATCTGTGTGTGTGT
>JBBPBX010002901.1:24889-78911 GCA_038048925.1 Garcialebias charrua
GCATGGTACAAATGAAGCCTGGGAGACTTGAACTGTAGCCTTGTTGTGTTTTTATAGAGTTGTCAGAGTCGAAACACGCTGTTCCTGCTCTGGGTTTGTCAAAGTTGTGGCTTCAGGACGAGTCCAAGGTCACAGGCAAACTGGTTCTGGCCTCACCGGCGCCACTTCAAGATAATCCGCGCTAGACGTCGCAAAGCTTTGTCGCCCGTCTATCAGGTGCCTTACCCACCTGCTCCTCTTCCTTCTCTTCCACACCCCCCTCGGCTGATCTCTCCTGAGGGGGAGTAGGGAAGCGGGGAGGATTTTCGGGATGCCGAGGGCGACAGGCTCTCTGTGCCATCCACTTACACAAACGGCAGGATCAGCGCTCCACACAAGAATAATTAGAAGATAATGGGTAGTAATGCGGCCCGATCTGTCCCGATTATCTCCTGGCAGCGACCGGCACAGCGCCATCTGGTGCCAGATCTCAGGGCAGCGGCTGCTCTGCCACATGAAAAGAAGGTGGGCTTAGGCTTTAATCTCGAGCCCCATTCTGTTATTGACTGTCTGTGCGGTGCTGCGCACAGAACCGAACGACTTGTGTGTCAGTCTGGCCTTGGGAGATGCTTGATACACATCACAGAGAGGGGGGGTAAAAAGTGTGATTGCATTTATATTACATGCGCGGGTGACAGCCGGTGTTGCCGAGCGTCTTGGTGATCGACAGTGAAGCAGAGTGTTGCTGAGAGCCTGGTGTGAGGGTTTTCTTCTGCAGAGCTGTTACACGGACAAGTGTCTGTCACGACAGGGGCTCCACATCTCAGCTTAGCTCCCATCCTCTCCATCCTCGCTCTGCCACAACTCCCGGCCAATTCAATATGACAGAGAGGATTGTGTGTGGCCAGCGTGGCCCGAGGTTTAGCGCCGCAAAGCTCCTGTGTGCTTTGTGTTTACGGGCGCTTTGGGTTCCCAGCAGGATTCAAAAGCTAGCGGCGCCCCTTGCACCTTTTCGCACCAACCGGGAGGCCTAATTCTCGTAATGCCCCTGCTATTATCTGTTAGTCTGAGCACAGGCATGCAGCTTTAACAAATTATCCCGTCACGTATTGCACAGACAGCCTGAGCCGTGGAGGAGAAGCTTCGAGTGTAAATGTACATCAGACCTGAAACTAAAATGACTTCATTTCAGCTTTGAACGGTCTTTTCCCATTCAGTTGACTCAGGTTTACACAACTGTCTCTGCAAAACCAGCACTGTGGTGCAGCTGGTAGAGCTGCTGCCTCTCAGCGAGGAGGTCGCCGGGTCAAATCCCAGCCCGGGACCTTTCTGGGTGGAGTTTGCATGTTCTCTCCGTGCATTGGTGGGTTTTCTCCACCTGCTTTGGATGTTATCAACCATTACATGGCCATTATCAGTTATTAGCATCATCCCCACGTAGCGGTCAGATTGCCTCTCCTGTACCTCCTAGGAGGTTTAAATGTACATTATCACTGTTACAAGCGATGGCAGCAGGCTGCATCTTTAGCTATGTGGTTAGGTTTAGAGTAAAGGGTCTTGGGTTAGGTTTAGGGTCTTGGGTTAGGTTTAGGGTCTTGGGTTAGGTTTAGGGTTGGTCCTCTGGGTCAGCTTTAAGGTTAGGTTCAGGAAAACGGTTACATAAGCTGAAAAAAACAAAAGCACAGCACTTCCGGGTTTACGGAAACACGCTGCCTACTCACAGCGATAATAACGCTGATAACGTTCTTTCAAACATGCTAGGAGGTGGATTGGACAGTTTTGCCACTAATATATGGGGATGATAACAGTTGATAACGCCCATTGTATGGACTGACAACATCCGAACCCGCTGTTTTCTCCAGGTACTCCAGTTTCCTCCCACAGACCAAAAACATGCATGTTAGACTGATTGGTAACTCTAAACTGTTCCTAGGTGAGAGTGAGAGAGAATGAATGATTGTTTGTCTCTATGTGTCCCTGTGATGGACTGGAGAGCTGTCCAGGGTGTCCCACGCCTCTCGCACAGTGACTGCTGGACATGGATACCAGTGATCCCCGTGATCCAAAAAGGAAGAAGTGGCTAAAGATAAAGGATGGATGAAAAATGGATTATAAAAAAGTTTAGTTACATCACTAAACACATGGCAAAAGAAAGTCCCGCCTCCTTCTTCAGGACATAATGAAACAGACCTGGTCAGGTTCTAAAATAATTAAAAAGTAAGAGTTTTTGTTGCTCTGGAGCACACAGGTGTGTGATGGCATGAGACCGAGGCGGAACGACAACAGCAATGAACTCTTGGAAGGGTTGACTTTCATTTATAAACAATTCATTCAATGTAAAAAAAACGATTTTTCACAAGTGTGTAGTGGACCTACCCAGGGTCAAATTAAGGTTTTTAAACTGTCCAGTGATGACCTTTACTGACCACTCAGTAAAGCAAGACATTTACTACAAAATCATTCATTTAGCTATAATCTGATAAATATAGTCACCAAAAGAGACTATTTCTATCTTTGATTTTATTCTAATGTGATCAAAAGAATAACTTTTGTCATTTTCATGATGTGTGCTTTTAAGCTGTGTTATTCTGTGAGAGTTAAACTGTGTTCACTGCTATGTTAAAGGTGAAATTGCGGGTCACAGAGACCCGACTGTTTTGTTTAGAAATAAGAAGACAGTTTAATCCGTTGTTTTTCATGAACAAGGCTCCAGCTGCTCTGTCTTTTCCTAAACAATTTCCCTCTGCTGCTGTAACCTTGGGTTCTGATAAGACAAGTGAACTCCTCTCTGCGTTCCTGTCTTTTAAGTTCTAACTGTGCGGAAACGCTTCAGTCTTTGAATGGACAGAGAGTTTGAATGGACGGAGACCTGAAAGCTCTCTGCCTTGCAGCTGGTCAAGCTTGGTCAAGAGCCAAAGACTAACTTGTCAGCTAGAACTGATGGACGCCTCCATCCAGTTCCCCGAGCAAAAGCTCCAAAGTTCCTAATGAACTTTCTTTGAGAAACATCTCTTCTTGAAGTCAGAGGCCTGAAGCTGACATATTCTCTGATGACCAACGCGGAAGCCAGGAGACGTTGAAACGTAAACTAAAACCAGTTTTGGACGTGCTGGGACTAAAGGACTCTGTGCATCTGAAGGCTGGTGTCTTCCCTCTTACCGGGCTGTCGTCAAAAGGTAAAGGGCTGTTTACAAAACGTACTTGGATTTTAGCAGAAGTCGGATGAGAAGTGTCACTCTGGTCTCATGCTCAGGATAATTTTCTTCTTAAATCTTTCCTCCTATTTCTTTTCCCTCTCAACCTAAGCTGGAAACTATATTTTTAAGCTGAAATGCCCCTCAGACTAAATATGTGTAACATCTAGTATTTATGTCTGTTGTGTTAAATCAAGTGTGCTGACGTATTTGAATTGAAAGAAAGTGAAATCATGTCAATCAAGTGTAATGGTGTTAATTTAGTTGATTTATTTTAAATAAATGATAGTGTCTCTTTGACATATCAAACTAAGTTAACGTCTTTGTCACTTAATGGCTTTGTGTATTTATCCATCATAAAGATCACAGAAATATTGGGTAAACTGAAAAAGAACAGAATCCGTGAATTTACTATTCAATCTGAATAAGTAGATTAATTAAGGATAAAGAGGTCAGTATTAATATTGACCTCCTCATAATTCTTACAAGTGGAAAACATTTTAGACAGCTGCTGATCTTTCCAGGAGCGGACGTTCCAGTGAACTCACCCCGAGCCCAGACTGTGCAGTGCAGTGCTCAGAGAAATGATGTCAGACTCAGTTTGCGGGTCAAAGCTCAAAAGTTCTGACAGGGTCTGGCTTGTTTGGAAGGGTTGCTGTCATGCTGCACATGGAAAAATGCCCTCCTCCCAGCTGTCAGCACGGTGGTGGAGGACCGATGGTTTGGGCTCCTTGCTGTCACGGACCGTGACCAAAGATTTCTGGAGTCAATGTGAGTCCATCTAACAGCTGAAGCTTGGACTGAACTGGATGTGACAGGACAATGGCTGATCTACACAGCGGGTTCGGATGTTGTCAGTCCATACAATGGGCGTTATCAACTGTTATCATCCCCATTTGTAGCAGAGAATAGATAACCTACTACCTACTAGCATGTTTAACATAACGTTATCAGCGTTATAATCGCTGTGAGTAGGCAACATGTTTCCGTTAACCCGGAAGTGTAGCGTTTTTGTTTTTTTCAGCTAATGTAACAGTTTTCCTCAACCTAACCCTAAACCTAACGCTAGAGGCTTTACTCTAAACTTTAATTCATTCATTCAACCTTTATTTATACAGGCTAGCCTCGTTGAGTCACGGGGACTCATTTACAAGAGGGACCTGTCTCACTCACACCAAACAACCATCCACTCTCACACTCACACCTAGGGTCAATTTAGAGTCACCAATCAGCCTAACAAGCATGTTTTTTGGTCTGTGGGAGGAAACCGGAGTACCCGGAGGAAACCCACGCATGCACGGGGAGAACATGCAAACTCCACCCAGAAAGGCCCCGGACCGGGATTTGAACCGGCAACCTTCTCACTGAGAGGCAGCAGCTCTACCACACAGCAAAATCAGCTGAGTTAAAATAACAGAGTCAAAGTGCAATAACTCTATCAGAATTTATAAAACACAGTTGTGAGTAATACGCCCCCCAGTGTTGGTGAAAAATCTTGGTGTCGAGTAGCACGTGCTGAAAAAACTCTGGAAAGCTCCTCCCACTGAATTTCTGCTGACGCCATTTTCTCTTCATCCATTCGTCTGAGCAGAGGTAAGTTGACTTAGTAAGAAATGAAGAATTTGTAGTTTTAATTGAATTATATTACATGCATATTTGCCAACTATCACGTTTACAGTTAGTCTATTTTAAGAAAATACTGTAATGTGGTGTAGGTTCGACTATTACTATTTAGCTTAGCACTGAATTCATAACTACATTTTACTTAGTTTATTGAGATTTTATACGATATGGGGAGTTCCTAGCATATTCTTTGTTGGTGACCAAAACGCGGATTTCATGACTTTATTATACAGAACGTGTATGTTGGTTTAGCTAGCTGCTAACGAGTTAGCGTAGCAAAGCGCGGCAAATCCACCCAACGCGCTTTCCCCTGGTGAATCCTTAACCAGGATTAGAGCTGGCATTGACAGAAAATAATACAATTTTGTTTTTTATTTGTGTGCTGTGTATTTGGGGAGAATATCGTCCATCTGCGTACCGTTTCGTTTTTTTTTTTTCCACTCATTGAAGATATGCGCCGCGGAACAAAATTTCCTGGGCGTGTTTCAGCACGGAGCTATTATCGCGAAGCACGCGCAGCATTTAGCCGTTAGCATCTCGCTGCGGTCTCATGGCGTTCTTGTTAAAAAACGAGCGCACATCCAAGCTGTGTGGACTTTGTTTCATGAAGACTGGATGTGCAGCAGCAACACGTACGTGAACGCGCTTGAAACTACGTCATCTCGGAATGTGAACGAAGAAACAGCAGCTGTTGCAGCCCTATGGTTGCAGCAGCTACTGTGTTGTCTTTAATCAGCACTCTTGTGAAAGCTACGACACTATTTATTAAACCTAGATTAAATTATTCTTAATTACAACAAAATAGCTGTCTCAATTCATGGGTTGCAGTCAAAAACGTCTGCCTCTGAGTAGCCTACGCGCCGAATGTACCCATATTTCATTGCGTCTTCAGCAAATTACAGTAAACAGGAAAACAGTCTTGCCATTTTTACGTGTTTTTACGTGTTATTTTAAGCACGTTATCTGTACTTATGGCTGTATTTTTTGTTTAGTTGTGCAGTTGTGCCACCGTGCTGCCCTTTTTTAACACTTTGCTAAAGACAGAGCCTGCTGTCATCGCTTGTAACGGTGACAAGGTACCTTTAAACCTACCAGTAGGTACAGTAGGGGCATTCTGAGCGATAGGAATGTGGGTGATAATAAATTATAGGGGCCATTTAATGGACTGATAACATCCGAAGCGGGTGATCTACAATAGAACGGGTCAAAAAGAAAATATAAAAGGTGCCGTCATGGTCCAGTCAGAGTCCAGAAGTCCTGATTGAACCGCCACAGCAGCATCTCATCGTGGCCCCTGCAACTATCGTCACGGTCCCTCGCGCCGCCTCCTCCTCCCATCGAGCTTCTAATTTGCTCTCCATACACAACCTTTGCTGTTTATTGAGATGCTAGCTCTCTTTATGAGCACTAATCCCAGGGCAGGGTGGGTAATTTATGAAGCATTTACATGAAGAAGCCCTGCTAATTGGAAGCATGTGTCTGCGTAAGCCTCGCCGACGCACGCTCGCTTGCACGTGAGCGGGATGCCTCACCTCCTGTAAACTAACATCGCGATAATTATTGCATCGTAAAATGAAAATTTACCGACGGCTCCCCGGTTCAGATGTGCGTATTCAGGTGGCGCAAGGAGGCCAAGAGGCTTCTGCTTGTTTGGACACGCATCAGAGAAATGAGCCATTTGACGGTTAGGGTTAGAGGTCAGGCGGCCAAGTAGCCAATAAGACGCTGATCACATGCCATTTGGAACCCCCCACGTTCCACTTCCTTTCCGCAGTCCATCCCTGGCACTATATTTTCTTTCTCTAAAAAAAAAATTGAGGCTTCTTCTAAACACCCCCCAACCCCCCCATCCTCATTTACATCAGGTCGTTTGTTATGACTTTATGATTATATATGGGGCTTTGTCTGGTTGTGCATGTACCTTCACCACTCCCAGCTGGTCCCCATTAATAACCGGGCCCCGGAGTAGACGGAGCACGAGAGACGGAGGAGCTTGTTAGCCTCACAGCCGAACGCAGGGGGCTCTGCGTGTGAGAGTGGAAGGGCCGACAGGACAGAAGGGAGGCGTACAGTGCACACACACTGACACAGACACCTGGAGTACCTCTCTGCTCCCCAACGGCAAATTCAAGGTGCATGACGTGGTCGTTCAACCGCTCTGATGCATTTCCATGGAGCCAAACGTGTAAAAAGTGCCCGTCTGCTCGTGTTTGGAGTGAAAGCTTAACGAGGATGACTGGACAGAGCGGGCCGCTGTGCAGACGGCGGGGCCTTTGTGGGCCCCCAAACGGCGGCAGAAGCCCCCCACGAAAATCTGATCTGCGCTCCGGGAGTCGGTTTGGGAATAAAGGCGTGGAAATAGGATTTATTTAGCACGCCTCATCAAAAGGGAATTAGCAGGGTTTGGGGAGGGAAGCCGGGGCTCTGTTTGGAGCTAGGATGAATGGCAGGATCATCTCTGTAATCCTGTACCCCCTCCCTCTCCTCCTGCCCCGAAGAAAGAAAGGAGAATCACCCACATTAGCTCCTAGGGTATAGCCTCACGACGAACCTCAAACCACCCCTTCAAAGAAAATGGGCCTGTAAGATCCAAACACAATACGCGGATCTCTTGTTTTCCCGTCCCTACCTTTAATTCCACCTCTTTCCCTGGAAACATGGCCGCCGAGTTGTCAGGCTCGATGATAGCGAGGCTTGACGGCGCGTATCTGGCGTGCAAACATGCAACAAACAACGCACAAGCGTGTAAACTAAAGCAAACAAAGCCCCTCTCCTGCTCCTCCAACGGCGGGATCCCTCCCACCTGCCACCCGGCGCCGCTGATGAAACATACAGTAACAGAGAGCAGCCATTAGACGGGCGAGCGGTAAAACCGACTTGTACGACGTGAGAGGAGCGCGGGGGGGGAGAGGTGTTTTTTTGGCTGTCAGTCACACACACACGCTTGTTCATTATTGTGTTTGTGTTTTGTACCTCTCCTCTGCCCAAAAACAGTGCAGCAACGCGGGGTTTTGTTACCGGAGGAACAGGTGACACTAAATGATGCAAATCTCTGTCAACGAGGCGCTAAACTCGAGTTTTGCTCAAGTCTCCCTCTCGGTATTTATAAAATCAGATTTGGAAGGGGGCATGGGTAATTGACAGGGAGCTGAATTCCCAGGAGTTGGGCAAAACAAGGTGTAGCTCTCCATTAAAAAAAAAAACGTCTTAACGAAAGCGTTCGTTCTTATATTTTGGTTAATTTGACACCACAGAGGCTTAAATGAGGCTAAAGTCCACACATTTAGACAAATGAAGTTTTAATTGAGCTAAAATATGCAGCAGAATTATTCTACGTTTTCTTCTCCCGTGGGCTCATCTCCCTCCTCCTCCTCGTCTTCGTCTCGGCAGCAGGGCTGATATAATGGCCAGAATAAGAAATGCTACCGTGCCCGTATATATCTCATCGCCTGGGTAATTCCAGCTCAGTTTATGTGTTGTGGAGGCTGCGCTGGGCCTCTGCAGACCCATAGCTCCTTTATGTTAGACCCAGGAGAATCTGCCCCCTGCACAGGTACAGGCCTCGGAGAAACAAACACCATCAGTAACCTGTCTGCTGTTCACGAGGCTGCCGAGCCCGACTTCACCCCCCTCCTCCTCCTCACATCCATCCATCGTCTCTCTTCTCTCCTCTTTCCATCGCTGCACCCCGCAACCTAATCATCGCCGGCCCCCATTGTCATGATTTATCGCTCCACGCGATGCGGAAAACCAATAGATCAGGTTTGCGGCAGGGGGCCCGAGAGGCAGGGACGGTGGCAGAGGGGGGACGGAGGGGGGGGGGAGTGCGCAGAAGTAGAGGGGACGTGGAGGAAAAACCCACCTATGATGAAGTGCTCCGTGACGCAGAAGAAAACCAACAGCGACATCAGAGCTCGCAGTCGGCGTCTTGACATCCTCTCGAGCGCATCCCTCTTTCTTCTCTGTCTCTTTGCAGCTCCTCTCCAGTGTCCTCCTCTGTGTCCCCGTTGTTCTCATCTGTTTTCTTTACGAATCGCCTCCTGCCTCATTAATGCACCTCCGCAAGGACTGAATACCAACATTAGTGCAGAGATAATTTCCACAATTAGCTTTGATTGGCTGAAAATGGAGCAGGGTTGTAGTGAGTGGTGTGTTTTTTTCTCCTCCCAACCTGGCTCCAATGAAACAACCAGTAAAGTGTTTTATTTGACAAAGTCCACTCTACTAAATCATCCTCAAAAGTAGCTCCTCTGTCCAACCATAACACACAAAGGACCTTCCAGATCCCGATCAAAATACAAAACTTCCTAACTTTTTTATGCACTTTTGTTGCGCTGGCCAGAAAATCTTTATGTTCCTGTCCAGGAGGTGTGAAGAACCTTTTCCAAAAGTCCCGTGAATCTGGATCACGAAGAAACCGCTAATCCAAAAGTAAAACTTGGACGATCCAAATGCAACATGGAGAAAAGTTTTAAGGTCCGATGAGGCAAAGACCTGTTGCCAGAATAACAGGAAGTGTGTTTGGAGGAGCCAGATGAGGTTTTAAAACTTAGGAATACTGTACTTACTGTCATGCACTTCAACACTTGCTCTTCTCAAGGGCGGACGTCTCCTCTCAGTCTCCACTTTGCTTTTGCTTTGTCTTGTCTGTGAAATTGTCTGAGAGCCTCTCTTCTACAAAATCTTCCAAATCATAACTATGGACTTCAATTTGGTCAGTTGGTCCCTCAACACAACTGATAACATTTCTTCAACAACAGGCTGTAGGCGAGCCGATTTGCCCTGTTGGCATGCACACAGCTGGATATCTCATCGACTTGGAAGACTTGATGACGTGTCTATCTCTGCTGTCATCTGTGGATCTTAAGGATGCATATTTAATTAAATTTATGATAACTGGTTCCTGCTTTTTGGATTTGGCTGGTTCCTGGTCTATCATCACACAAGGAAGACGTCGGCAGCAAATCTGGACCTGGTCAGGCTGTCTGCCTTACATGATGGCTTGGTTCATGTCTCGAGAATCCAGACTTTTGGCTGAAAGGATTAGATCTCGGGGATTCTCTCAGGCACGTTCCATTGGTATGGTCATTTTAATTTGGACATTTTGGAAGCGAGTGGACCGACACAGACTGAAGGTAGATGTCATTAAAGTTCTGCCTGTCCCCAAAACAATCGTGTTTATCTGAAATTTGGCTCCCTGACTGGCCTTGACAGGCCGTCTTATCTCAACACGCCTGCAGAAGTTTTGTAAACCTGATGCTCTCACCCTCCCAACCCTTCTGCTGAGGAATTCCACAGACTTTTCAGAGGAGCCCAGCTGAATAAACATTCTGTCATCATTTCAGGACTCTGGATTTGCCTCTGGCCGTCCTCGGCCCCCCATGAGTGTGCACAGATCTCCAGAGGGAACTACTGTATATGAACTGAGTGATTCTATCTGAACTCTGCAGTGCCTCTATGAGCTGGCTGCTCACCGCCTTTGAGTCCCCTCCCCTGCCCTCTGCGTAATGTCGGCGTCATTATGTGCTTGTGTGCGAGATTTTTTTCATTACCACATTTTTGACCTTCAAGCAGAGGTCAAAAATGTGTTAGGAATATTTTTTTGTCTCCAAACCCTATGTGTCATTTTTCACCACTTTTATTGTCTGTCCAACAGATCTCACTTGTAAATGAGTCTTCGAGGCTCAATGTGACTTATCTGTTTAAATAAAGGTTGAATTAATGCACGGTAGTGGTATTATCACGTTGAGGTAGGTCTGTCAACGATAACAAATTTTCCTGAGTGATTAATTGTCGCAGAAATTATTGCGATAAACGATAATATTGTTTGAAATTTGACAATCATTAGTAATTATTGTCAAATTTAAGAAGAAATGTTGGTTACTTTTTATGTGTAGTATCATTTTTGACCACCGGATGGCAGTATAAGACTGTTTGAACCAAAGGATGGATAGTGAGGGAGCAAGGAGCGTGTCGCTTTAAGAAAAATGGGAGGGGAGGCCCCTTGACGTGACATGGCCTCTCTCTCTGCTCCGGTTCTTAAAATGGCAGATGCTCGGTGTGGTTTGAGCTCTTTAGCATAACATTTTTCACACAAAGCTTTTAATAAATAATAAAAAATCAGTAAACAAGTTCTCAGCTTCTTTTTGCAGAGTAAAACAACTTTTTACACAATAGCACTGGTTTCAACTGTGAATTTTGCAGCTTCGACAAGACAGAGGTTTTTTCCCGAGGTCGGCCTGTTAGCTTAGCTTCTCAGCTTAGCTGCTTTTAACAATCCAAAAACTCGATTTTGGATTGTTAAAACGGATTTTAAAGAGAAAGGGAGGGGTCAGTGAAGAGCACCGGAGTTAGTCTTTTGTCGTCCAGTGTCTTCAGTAGAAAGAGAGACATGAAGGAACGATAAATCCGATAAATGACAATGAGGTAGAAATTTTTCATTTATCATGTGATTACAGTATTTTCTGGACTATAGGTCGCACCTTCATATAAGTCGCATCACAGAAGCATGCACGGAAGGACTTTTCACAAGATTAACACGGTAAAAACAATTATTTGTCTGCTGAAAATTATAGCAAACATGTGTCTTAACTTAACCGTTCCTTAATAAATTCACGTAATGGTCAAATCTGCTGGATTTAAAAAAAAATTGCTTTGAAAAAGTACAAGGAAAAACCACGAAGCCAACCGCGACACATTTACGTCTATAAAACATCAAATTTTATCTCAAATAACTCCAACAGCTAACAGTTTGTAAATGTACATCTAGTGATTACTTTTTGTAAGTTTGAAAAAAAATCTGCTGTGTGGTTTATGATCTATTTGCTCAAACGTACAAGGAAAAATCAACTAGCTAACCGCAACACATTTACGTCTATAAAACATCTACTTTTATCTCAAACATCTCATAAAGCTAATCAGTTGTAAATATCCATCTAGTGATTACGTTCTGTAAGTTTGATCAAAATCTGTCCTGTGGTTCTTGACCTATTTTGCTAACACTGAGCTAACAGCGAAGTAGCTAGTTCATACCTCCAGAGCAGGAGGCCGGGCTGCGACAGACTGAGTCCGTCCAGAGGAGGCTCTCGTCGGACACATGAGGTGGGAACGGTTGGTGTACCCTAGTGGACAAAGGTGGTACTGCACCCCTAGCGGCCGAAAGTGGTACTGCACCATTTTTGCCAAAATGGAAAAACGGTCATATCTGAGCCAAAAATTGGTCTAAAAAATATGGGGGAAAATACATAAACAAGTCTCACCTCTCTATAAGTCTAGCACTTTGAGATTTTTATTAATGAAATGTGCGTTATAAATTTAATTCATTATTATTATTATAAGTCACAGGGCATGCAAATTAGGCAAAAAGGTGCGACTTATAGTCTGGAAAATACGGTAATTGTTTATCATGGCAGGCCTATGTTGAGGTACTACTGCACAAAATGAATAGAACAATGAAGAAAAGCTACCTTCAAATTCTTCTACTCACTTCGAATCAACAGCTGGACAGTGGAAACTTTGACAAAGTTCGGTCCAACCGGACAACAAGCTCTAAACTGGTTTCTGATTGGATAAAGAAGGCCGACCTCTGGAAGGACCTTCCAAAAAACCCAACCTCAACCCAATTAAAGATTTGCAGACTCTGATTCAAAACCGTCCACGAACAGGGACCCGGTTAATTATGCAGAGTGGTCAAACATGCAGACAGAATTGAACTAAAAGCTTGATGAATACAAAAACATTGTGGTTCAAGGTCATATACCAAATATTAGTGGGGGTGTATGGAAATACATCTACAGGGAGTCCCCGACTTACGAACGAGTTCCGGACCTACAGACCGTTCGTAACCCGATTTTGACGCAAGTCGGAACTCAGAACACGTGGCGTTCGTACGCTGCGCCGCACACCCGTTTATCGACATGAGAATCGACATGAGATTGAACAAGCGTACATACTGGTCCATAAACATGCACAGAACTTTATTTACAAACGGTTAGCTAACACATTAACCACATTACACCACACATTCATCTATACACACAGCACGTACTAGCGTTCGGAGCGCGTTCGTAAGTCCGTGTTGTCGTAAGTCGAGAGCGACGTAAGACGAGGACTCCCTGTATTTGAGTCTATATGTATAAATTTTACCCTTTGGATTAGAAAAAATACACAATAAGTTAAACAATCCAAACATGTGACTGTAGCTGTATCATGACAGAAGTTAAGATATTTCAGGTGTTGACTTTTAGGACTGAGTGTATTCATTCATTCATTCATTCAATTCATTCAACCTTTATTTATACAGGCTAGCCTCGTTGAGTCATGGGGACTCATTTACAAGAGGGACCTGTCTCACTCACACCAAACAACCATCCACTCTCACACTCACACCTAGGGTCAATTTAGAGTCACCAATCAGCCTAACAAGCATGTTTTTTGGTCTGTGGGAGGAAACCGGAGTACCCGGAGGAAACCCACGCATGCACGGGGAGAACATGCAAACTCCACCCAGAAAGGCCCCGGACCGGGATTTGAACCGGCAACCTTCTCGCTGAGAGGCAGCAGCTCTACCAGTTGTGCCACCGTGCTGCCAACACGTGGCGTTCGTACGCTGCGCCGCACACCCATTTATCGACATGAGAATCGACATGAGATTGAACAAGCGTACATACTGGTCCATAAAATGCACAGAACTTTATTTACAAACGGTTAGCTAACACATTAACCACATTACACCACACATTCATCTATACACACAGCACGTACTAGCGTTCGGAGCGCGTTCGTAAGTCCGTGTTGTCGTAAGTTTTTATTTTTGCAGTTTGCTGTGAATATAAACCCACAAACTCAGACGTGCACACATCCAATTTGGTTAAAGTCACTAATCCTGCCAGCCTTGAACGCTGTACGCCCCCCTTCAGTCCTCCCTTCACTCTGGGAAATTTAGCATGCCCCCTCGGCTGAGGCAGAAAATGAGATTACTGTATTTAAATGACTATGGTAATGGCAAGCATGCTGCCAGGCCCCTGTAGGATAAGGGATTTCTCCTGCGCTCATTGTTAGCAGTTTTGCAAAGTGCCATCGTCCTGCTCTGGCTCACAATGGGGATGTCATTTAAAAGACGTTTCTTTCTCTTTCTCGCTTCCCCCCACCTTTCTTTCTTTTTGTTCCAGCCTCGTGTATCGGCCCCCAGGAGGGCCGGTCTCCGAGCGAGCGCGTCAACCTATCCGACCCACCAGTCCAGACACAAGGTGAATATTCTTTATTTAAAAGCTCGCTTGAGTGATTGGACACGGTCAGTCTGTTTTGGAAGACATAATCCAATCCATGTTTGTAATGAAGTGTACTCTCTGAGGACCGACGCCATGTGTCGGCTGGGATGCAGAGTCCAGGTGGCCGGTAGGTCAAGTGTTTAGGCGTACCTGTGAGCATGAGGATTTATTCTGTTTGGGGACTGATTTAGCTCAGTTCTGTATGGAAGGTTGAGCTAAACACACTTTTAACAAACTTGTTATGGGCAGTACAAATTGTTGCCTGGTCTAGAGCTTTACCGTTGCGATGATGCCCAAAGAGTCCCTTTTGCTATTGAATGCATCTTGAAGCTATTTAATATGGTCACCTGGTGCAGCTCAAAACATTGAGTCGCCCTTCAACTTTTTTCCAAGGAGCCATGATTTCTAGTAACTTTATAAAAAGTTTTGTTTAAAGGTTTTCCAGGCTTACAGCATTTTTATTTGGACTTTAGTCACTA
This sequence comes from Garcialebias charrua, assembly GCA_038048925.1. Lineage (NCBI taxonomy): Eukaryota > Metazoa > Chordata > Actinopteri > Cyprinodontiformes > Rivulidae > Garcialebias > Garcialebias charrua. The sequence goes on from JBBPBX010002901.1 coordinate 39,434, forward strand.
TTTTCTCTCATTTTCAGTCCATTACCTCACATTCCAATACTTTTTGTATTCCTAAACTACTTTGTAATAATAATAATAATAATGAATTTAATTTATAACACACTTTTCATTAATGAAAATCTCAAAGTGCTTTATCATCCAAGTATAAAATGTCTTGTAAACCCAGTAAAGGAATAAAGAGTTTTTATACGTTGGTAAAAACGTGACATTGTGTGCTCCTTTCTATACGATGTGCAGTGCTGGGCAGCGCTAATACAAAAATTAGTTCCGCTATTTCTAAAGCGCTTATTAATTTATTTAGGTCCGCAATTTCAAAAGCGCTTATGTATTAGCAAAGCTAGCGTAAGCTAATGCTAACGCGCTAACGTGCAAATGGCGTACTACTTTTTAAAATCCAGCAGATTTGACCATTTTGTGAAACGGTTAATCTCAGAAAAACCTTGTGCTATAAAGTCAGCTAAGAAATATATATTTTCTCAGCAAAGAAATAATTGTTTTTACCGTGTTTTGTTGTAAAGTCCTTTCCTTCTGTGGCCGTCGCCATTTTGAACAGGGCAAATGAGGCGCTGACGCGTCGCGTAGGCCGCTGAGAAACATCCATAAGTTCACCCTCCATGTTAAAAACTCTTCGTCTGACTCTTCAAAAACAAGCAATAAGGCTGCAGAGTAACACACTGGCTGCTAACTGCTATAGAGAGAGCGCTCTCTCTAGCCCCCCTTAGGGCGGGGACCGCTTTTTTTCACGGACCACATCCGGCGCTGACAGGATATGGTCTGTGAGCAGTCGTCCGGTTGATTTAAGAGCCCGTAAATAAGTTTTTTCGTTTTTACTGATAGATAATTAGTTATTAGCGGTACTGCATTTTAAATAAAAATAGCGCAAATCCGCTTATGAATTATAAAAGTTAGTCAATCCGCTATAGCGCTAACAAATTGTTTAGGTCCGCTATCAGCGGATTAGCGCTTTAGCGCTCCCTAGCGGTCTGGTGCCCACCTTTGACGATGTGCTTATGGTTCAAATGGGGAATTTTCTGCTAATTTCTAGATTTACAAGAGGCAGAGAATGAGAAATTCAACTGAAACCGGTTGCAAAGATTCTTCTTTTGGTTTTTTTAAATGAAGGACAGCAAATAGGCTCAATGGGGCAAGAACCAACACAAAAGAGTAACCATTAACTATACAGTATCCGTATTGTACACGAATGAAACAGGAAACCTCGAAGCATGTCACTGAAATGAGACCAGTTTTAGCCTCAGGTATTTGCACATAGTCGAGAAGTTGTCTTTCACTTCTTTTCAAGGAACAAGAAGAGACTACGAGGATCCGAGGGCTAAGGAGGTGAGGAATACGGCATTGATGGAGAGTGGGCAGGTAGGTAAGAGTCCAGTCAGTTGTCTTTGTTTGTTTGTGCAGTGCCCTTTGGCTGTGAATTAGTTCTGTATATGTACAAAGTAAATTAACAGAACTGGACTTGCAGATCAGCATCATGTGACCACTGAGACCGAGATGAGCAGATCCTTCTGTTGGGTTGAGAAGAGACTTTCAGCTGTCAACAAAATGATAAGGTAAGTGAGCACTGGTGAGACAACTGGAATCAAGATGTGAGTTTTAGCCAGGAACTGCAGTGTACTGGTTCAACCTACCCACGGCTCCACCTGGAGGGAAAAGGAAGCAGGAAAGCAGGGAAAGGGAGGAAGACGGGATTCAATGTTTCCCTGAGCAATGAAATCCTTGCTGTCTACAATAATAAATAAATAAGGTGCTATGTGTTGTCATCTTTGTATGTTCCCATACAAAGATGAAATTGTCTCTCTGCATTTAACCCATCGCACCTGGGATGCACCCAGGTGGAGCAATTCGTGATTGGGTGTCCTGCTCACAAGATGTGCAATGACTGGGGATCGAACCGAGGACCTTCGGGTCCCGAGTCGGCTACCCTGCCCCTACACCATCCAGCCAAGCAGAGAAAAGAAAAATAATTAAAACAGGAGAAAAACAAAAGTACAAGCGAAGTCGAATGTGCCTGTCGCGATAAACAATAAATCAATTAATCGTGTGATACATGAAAATTATCAAACTCATTTTTATTTATCTGCTTTATCATTTCTTCGTGTCTCTCTTAATATTAAAGACACTGGACGACAAAAGGTTCAACTCCGGTGCTCTTCACTGACTTCTCCATTTCTCTTTAAAATCCATTTTGACCATCAGAAATTGCATGTTTGGATCGTTAAAAGCAGCTAAGCTGAGAAGCTAACCTACGAGCTAAGCTAACAGGCCGACCTCGGGGGTAACACCTCCGTCTTGTCGAAGCTCCAAAATTCATGGTTGAAACCTGTGCCTTAGTCTAAAAAGTTATTTTTCTCTGCAAAAAGAAGCTGAGAACTTGTTTACTCATTTTTTTTATCAAAAGCTTTGTGAAAAATGCTAAAGAGCTCAAACCACATCAAGTGTCCACCATTTTGAGAACTGAAGAGAGACAGCCCATGTCACGTCAAGAGACCTCCCTCCCATTTTTCTTAAAGAGACACGCTGCTCACTCCCTCACTATCCATCCTTTGGTTCAAAGTCTTATACTGCCATCCAAGTGATCAAAAAAAGGTACTACACACAAAATTAACCAACATTTCTTCTTAAATTTGACCGTAATTACAGTACTAATTATTGTCAAATTTCAAACAATATTATCGTTTATTGCAATAATTTCTGAGACAATTAATCGCCCAGCAAGATTTGTTATTGTGACAGACCTCAAATCAAATAAGACAAAATGGTGCAAAGAGGTTCAATCGTGCAAATATAAAAACATTTAGCGGAATTACACTAAAATAAAATATGTATTTTATCAATCATGTCTGGACTTAAGGTATTGGCAAAACTGGATTGAATGAGAACAAAACTCTTTATTGTTGCATTGAAAATTGTTCTTTTGGGGAAAATCCACACTGGACGTTCTTGCTGCTTTCTTCAGTTGACTTCCTTGTTCAAAACGAATATCGTATTTTCCGGTGTATAGGTCACACCTTTTTATGTGGTTTTTTTTCAAGGCCTGCGACCTATACACCGGTGCGACCTATTTATGACATTTTTTCCATATTTTTAGACCAATTTTTGCCTCAGTTATGACCGTTTTTCACTTTGGCAGAAAATGGTGCAGTACCACTTTCGGCCGCTAGGGGCGCAGTGCAGTACCAGTTTTGGCCACTAGGGGACACTTCCAGAGGAGTACACCGACCGTTTCCAGCTCATGTGGCGGCCGTGGCGTAGTGGTAATGGCAGTCGTCCCCCGATCGGAAGGTTGGCGGTTCGAATCCCGGTTCCCCACACCATGTGTCGTTGTGTCCTTGGGCAAGACACTTAACCCCGAGTTGCTCCCGGTAGGACTGGAAAGCACCTTGCATGGTAGTCTGCCGCTACCGGTGTATGAATGTGTGTAGCATTCAATGTGTGTAGCACTTTGAGATTTTCACTAATGAAAAGTGCGTTATAAATTGAATTCATTATTATTATTATTATTATTATGTGTCCGGAAAAAAGCTCCTCTGCTCGGACTGACTCTGTCGGCCTCCTGGTCTGGAGGTAACTTTTTTTCATTCAACCTTTATTTAGTCAGGTAAATCTTTTGAACCTCATGGGCTCATTTACGAAAGCGACCTGCTAAAACTAAAGAACAATGAACAGCAGTGGTAGAATTTCCTTAAACAATAAACAATAAACAAACAAACAATAAACAATAGAAAACAAAAGAGAGAAAAAAACAAAAGAAAGTTTTTTTTTTTTTTTTTTTAACAAAGTATCAAAAAACTAGCAAAACATTATAAGGTAGACGTATAAAATCAAAGACAGGAACAAATCTGCATTGGTTTTTGCCAGGATTCCAACAGATTCTGAAAACCATTTAGAGAAGTCAAGGTCGAGAGCTTCAGATCTTTTTGTAAGATATTCCATGAAGCAGGAGCGGAGTAGGAGAAGGCCCTTTTTCCAAGTTCAGTCCTCACTGACGGAACACTGCAGGTAATCATGTCCTGAGAGCGCACACTGTAGCTGCACTCACGCAAAGACATGTAGGAGGAGATGTATGAGGGCAGCAAACCAAGAAGTGATTTAAAGATGAAAATGTACCAGTGGAAGAGTCTGCGTGAGGGTGTTTGTTTGCAAGATAAGTCAAGAACCACTCAGCGGATTGTTATAAAACTTACAGAATGTAATCACTGTATGGACGTTTACAAGTGAGTAGCTTTATTAGATGTTTGAGATAAAAAAAAAAAACGAACTTTTAGTAGCATTAGCTTCAGTTAGCTGCTGTTTATAACGTTATAAATAGCTCAGAAGCCGCTCGGTGGATATTTCTGAAACTTACAGAATGTAATCACAGTATGGATATTTACAAGTGAGTTGCTTTATTAGATGTTTGAGAAAGAAAGAAAAACGATATTTTAGTAGCATTAGCTTCAGTTAGCTTCTGGTTTTATTTCTGTTTATGTTATAAATAGCTTCGAAACCAATCGGTGTATATTTTTTCTGCTTACAGAATGTAATTACAGGAAACCCTCGAGGTACAACACCTGTGACCTACGGCAACTCAGACTTACGATTTTATCATATTTAATAAAAATATGATTAAAAAAAAAAAAATTTTTTTATTTTTTTTTGTGTGTTTAAAAGTTATTAATTTCATGTGTATAGCACTTTGTTGCAGCTGTGGTTGTTTTAAATGGCTTTATAAATAAAGTATAATTATTAATTTTACGTTTTGATTAGAAATTTATCGTATTTACGCAACTTCCGGTCGTTTCCGGTCGCCACTTCCGGTCGCCATTTTACAACAGTACTGCGGTCAATGGAGCTCCAGAGGCTACTGTCAGCTGGCTCCGTGTGCCCGATCAGGGTTGCCTCATACGGATAAATTAGCTGGAAACACTCGGTCAACTCTGTGGACGTCTCAGGTCCGGAGGAGCAGCCGCGGATCGCCCCGCGATCGGCGGCCACAACGCCGCCCGACATGCTAACGACAGCAGCTAACAGAGCAGCTAACACAGGCGAAGACACCGAGCCGACATGCCGCGGAGGGGCCATCTGCGGCCGGGAGCTCGCCGCAAATGTCCGCCTGGCAGTCGGGGGACACCGGCTCAAAGTAAGACATTATATTTTTTATTTATTGTACAGTACAGTATTCATTTACTGTGCAGTTCTGTGCGTGTTTATGGCCTTAGTATGTCTGCTTGTTCAGTCTCATGCCATTAAATATGTGTGCGGCGCTCCGTTAGCGGTATAGCCGCGACCTATGTCAGAAACGCGGACCTACGACAGGCATGTGTTTTTGGTCCGCGAGGTACGACAACATCGACCTAAGTCACACCCGTAGGTCCCAATCCCTGACGTACCTCGAGGGCTCCCTGTATATGAGCTCTATATGGCTTGGAGGAAAAATTTGAGATGAAATTCGAATTTTTATTTGTGTTTTCAGAGACGGACTCTCCATTGGCAGACATTAGCAGCGAAGCTAAACACTCGGTCCATATTGCCGGGTTGACTCAGCGGTGACGCGGCACGTCAGCGGTGGATGACGCGTTACGTCGGCGGTGACATAGGTGCGACCTATACACCGGTGCAATCTATTTATGGATTTTTCCAATTTTTTGGCAATAATTGGACAGTGCGACCTATACAACGGTGCAACCTATACAACGGAAAATACGGTACACTTATATTGATTTAAAAAAAACTTTGGATCTATATTTAATGATTAAAACCACCAAAATGTTATGTTTCTTTGTGGTCATGTCTTGTTTTATTAGAACTTAAAGGTGCTAACAGGAATCACCAGGTTGATTGTTTTGTGGTGATGTCATCCAGGTGTTTGTGCAGGTGGCGAGTGTTGAATGTGTGGTCAGGGGGAGGGGGGTGGGGGGTACTGCTACAGCTTTGGGGATATCATCTCAAATTGAACAACAGCAACAGAAAAAGGAGAATGAGTGAGGGAGAAAAAGCCGCTTCCACACAAGCTGTTTTCATTCTTCTCCTCTTCCGGTCCAGTGGAACAGTTGATGAAGTTTAAATGAAGCAGAATTAGAAGATCAAGCAGACACGGGAACCGGTGTTGATGGCATCTGCGCGTCCCCCCACCACCACCACCACCCCCAACACATGCCTCCTTCCTCTTCAAGCCCAGGAGAATGGAACTGTGGACAGCTGACCTGGATGAAATTGAGAGAACGAGAACCACGAGGGACGGGAGAAAGGAGGAATAAAGAGGAGGAGGAGGGGAAGTGGTGGGGGGGGGGACGAAGATAAGGGGATGAAGTAGCTCCTAAATGTGATAATCTCCAATCACCTCTAACATCAATTCTGTCAAGGCCCGGGTTAATGAGCTCATGGCCGATGAAGCGATGCGCGCCACCTCCTGATTCCGTCTTTTCTCTGCCTTGCAGTCGCTCTCATCATCGCTGTTGTTCTTTTGATTTAATCCCTCTTACTTCAGCTGATTTGAGCAGGACTAGAAAGAGGAATGGAGAGGAGGAGGAGGAGGGGGGAGTGAGCCTATTACCCAAGCTCCTCTGCTCTCAACTATCTAAATGCTAACAATGTGAGGGAGCGAGAGAGGGGAGGGTGAAGGGAGATGATGATGGGAGGAAGACGCCGAGGAGAAACGGGGAAGGACGGAGGAGGAGGGGGGCTAATCTGCCGCAGCTCGGGGGTCTCCGGGAGCGGTTTGGTAATTCTGAAAGCGAGTTAGCTGTGGCTGACCTTTCGTCCCCGAGGGGTCAAAGCACCTGATCTCTGCTGATTTCTGCTCTTTGCTTTCACTTGAGCTGTTCAGACATCGAGATCAACATCTTTTGCCTTTTTCTTTTTTTTTTTTACCGGCTTTCCCCTGTTTTCCGGGGATGAAAACACGCCTGCTGCACAGAATTAGACGTTATTGATCGGATTCACTTTGGCGCTTGTGGTCGGTCGGAAAAGACCCCGGGGTAAAGGCCCTGAACTCTGAGTTATGTCTGTTTCCATCTCTGCAGAGGGATTCTCCCCCTCAGATGATCACTTCTATTAGTTAAGGCGGGCCTCCACTTCCTCCACTTCCTCTAAACAACAGAGTTGAAAAACTATTTCACCAAAATTTTCCGTTTGGCGTGACCGCGCGGCGCCGAGCTTTAATTGGACAACGCGCCCTCCAAAGAGATCCACTCCCAGCCTCGTGCTTCCCACTCCTTGTTTAAAGTGTGTGTGACATGATGTTGGAATATGCATAAAGTGGCAGAGGAGCTACTCAGCTTTGATTTTTTGTACATAGATGCTTCGAATAATTAATATATAAAAGTATTTTTTAATAAAATAGTTCTCTGCAGAGCGTCGCAGTTTTCGGGTGGAGAAAGGAGGGGTCAAACGCCGACGCATTTTATGACGCAATCGCCAGAACGCACCTTGTAAATAACTATGGCAGAGAATATACAAACCGAGGAATTAAGCAATTTAAGTGAAGATTTGAGCGATTTGTCTTCAGTTTGGGAAGCCGAAGTTAGTTTGAGTGATGAACAAGAAACAGCTGGTTCTAATGTAGGTCTGCACCCGTATTTATTTGAGTCTTACCGTTCAGTGAACGAGGTGGTGCGAGGGGAAATCCGACATTTCAGATGAGCAAAGTTCTGAGGGTGAAGGGCTGGAACCCGATCGTAGTCGTCTACAGAGCTGGCGATGTTAGAACACCCAAATGTGACACAACGTACCGGCATTTTTCAAGTTATACAAAAGAAAATAGTCGATATTGAAGACATTTACACTGCGTGCTAATAAGGCAAACAGAAACTTCATGTCTCTACGTCACGACGTCGCATGCGTAAGTACCCGGATGTCCCGTGCCGAAACACGGCGCCAATTTTAAAATAACATTTGAAACAAAATGTCATTGATTTATCATTTTTGCATGTAAAAACGAACATAGTTGAATGATACAACATATATATGTTGTGCCACTTCATGCATAGTTCAAAAATCACGTCACACACCCTTTAATTTCACTTTGTGTGAACTTTGCAATCACGCCGCGGCAGGTAGAGAGGCACCAATGACTTGTCTTACAAGTTTACGCGGCAGCTCGGCTAATTTGTGCAACGCGCCGCCGCTTCGACTGTAGCAATCGGCTCCACTGCCTCAGCGTTTCAGTCGCAACACGTAAGAACAATGGATGGAGAGACGTGGAGGGGGGGGGGGACACCGTCGCGCATTCGGTGCATAACAAGTCTCTTCTCCGTTCAAACAGAAATCTCATTTGATTCCGCATCGGCCAGTGAAACCGTGCAGGGTGAGAGGCACGTGAACAATCAGTCTTTGTAATGTGAGATTGAGCACGGTGTGTAAATGTTTGCACAGGCATCCATCCACACGAATCCTGCGGAAAAAGGAATCTATCCAGGGCAGGCCTCTCTCTTTATCTCCCTCCTGCCCTACAGCAGCAGGGTACCAGGCGCATTATATTCCAGCGCTCTGTGCATTTTTCATATGGGCTCGCCTTTTATGTTTTATGCACGCCGGCTCGGGGGAGAACAGCTGTGTGGGCGCCGCATCCTCCCAAGTTTTAGAGGGAGAACTCATTTTTTTTTAGCGGGAGAAGTGGAGCAGAATGCCAAGCGAGCGCCGTACCTGCGAACAAACGCGAGCTAGCAGACCAAGGCCCGCCTCGGCGATTACATTACCATAATACACGGAAGACAACACCTCGTGCGCCTTCGGCTGCCGTAATTTGAAAACACGTCGGCGGGATTTACAAGTTTCTTGGCTCGTCTTTGCCGTGACCTTGCCCGACCCTGGTCGAGTTTCCCGCCAACTTTTGGGGGTAAAATCCAACATCGGAGGCTCGCAGATCGCTCCGGGATAATCCGGTGTTACAAATGTCATGGAAATGGATTTTCTGTCGGCTTGCATTTGGTTCTGTTGAGTCGAGCGTGGTGCGATTCTCTAATGGACCCACAAAGTTTACAACCCCTGAACTATACTTCTTTGAAAAGTTTGCACCGGATGGGCTCTTTCGTCTTTGCTGATTGTGCAACTTACGGCTTTAAAATATGTTTGGGATTGTTTTTTATTTAATTTTAAATTTGACATAAATTTACTTAATGCTGTTCAAATCAAAATCCATTCATTTTTGGAGTAGCCTACAGTAAAAGTTTGTATTTTTCTAACAAACCACCTGATAAAGCTTTTACAACGGGCTTTAATGTCAAACAAGAGCATCTCTCCTTTGAGTAAAACTACCTGTATAATCTATCTTTAAACTGTAAATGATGAGGATAAAATAAAAAAAGATGAGGATAAAGTAGGATTTCTTGAATAGTTTCTTATCTCCTCACTTATCCGTCCCTAATTGATCTTTTTATTTTCTCGCAGACTCTGAGGACAGATGGTGAAATGTCTTTTTGTATGTGGGGGGACACACTGCCACCCAGTGTTCCAGACACAGGAACAGATCTCTGTCCACTTCAGCAGCTTCACTTTGTTTTGTCTGCCTTCACAAATCTGACAATATTAACGTTGTCCATGAAGATATGCAACAGTTACTAAAAGTTGGCTTTTATAGATATTTATTTGTCCTCATCTGAGATTTAAAATACAGAAATAGCTTTTAATGTAACGCAAACAGTTTTTAAACTTTTGTTTCATCTTTTCTGAAACATGTCCCTGGTTTCGGGTGCAGATTCCACCAAAAATATATATTTTTATATATCTTGATTGGAGTAAAGATAATTGATTTATCTATTTGTGAAATATGTTGAATTAAATTGTGTTTAAAACACTTTTTATTCTTTGGAAGAACATTCATTACATTACTTGTATTAAAACAAAAAAAATTATCTCCTTGGAAATAATTCTATCTTCAAAATAGTTAAAAAGAAACTAAATTAAATTAAATAAAAATTACCGGTACTAAAGACAGATAGCTCCAACTCCTCCACTGCATAAGTGTGATTTTGTTTTCCCAGTCATGACAGTAAAACCAGCACTACTGTCCCAGTTTATAAGTTGTAGTGAAATTGTTAAGAATTTGGGCGTGGCTAAGGGTAGGCGTGGTATATATAGACCCACCCACTTTTTGACAAAGTCAAATAGCTAATACGTTCATCTGTCTTTCTGTTTTGGCACTTAAGTATAGAAAAATTAAATATAATTCCATGCTACCAAATAAAGACCCTTAATATTTAATTTAAATAGCCTACAACTTTTAACTTTTTAACTGTCTGTGAACGGGGGCTGCAGACTGTGCCTCAGTCTTGTCATCAGGAAAGATGTTCAGTGTAAAACAATCGGCAAGTCTTTTCATGTAATTTTGTTCCCTGTGAAAACCTCTACAGAAGGGAACAACCTAACTGAACAGTGATTAATTATAATTTGTCTTGTTGCATTATGTGACTGCTCTGTCTGAAACCAGTTCAGTCGGTCAATAGGATTCATTGGTTCCTGCTGAGGTATATCATTCAACACTTGCTCTTCTCAAGGGCGGACGTCTCCTCTCGGTCTCCGATTTGCTTTTGCTTTGTCTTGTCTGTGAAACTGTCTGAGAGCTTCTCTTCTACAAAATCTTCCGAATCATAACTATGGACTTCAATTTGGTCAGTTGGTCCCTCAACACAACTGATAACATTTCTTCAAAAAGAAGACAGACTGTAGGCGAGATGATTTGCCCTGTTGGCATGCACACAGCTGGATATCTCATCGACTTGGAAGACTTGATGACGTGTCTATCTCTGCTGTCATCTGTGGATCTTAAGGACGCATATTTAATTGGATTTATGATAACTGGTTCCTGCTTTTTGGATTTGGCTGGTGGTCTATCAACACACAAGGAAGACTTCGGCAGCAAATCTGGACCTGGTCAGGCTGACTACCTTACATGATGGCTTGGTTCATGTCTCGAGAATCCAGACTTTTGGCTGAAAGGATTAGATCTCAGAGATTTTTTTTCAGGCACGTTCCATTGGTGTGGTCATTTTAATTTGGACATTTCGGAAGCGAGTGGAACGACACAGACTGAAGGTAGATGTCATTAAAGTTCTGCCTGTCCCCAAAACAATCGTGTTTATCTGAAATTTGTCTCACTGACTGGCCTTGACAGGCCGTCTTTTCTCAACACTCCTGCAGAAGTTTTGTAAACCTGACGCTCTCAGCCCCTCCCAAACCTTCTGCTGACTTTTCAGAGGAGCCCAGCTGAATAAACATTCTGTCATCATTTCAGGACTCTGGATTTGCCTCTGGCTGTCCTCGGCAGCTCCCCCCANACCCACCTTTGAGTCCCCCACCTTCTTCATAATGTTGGCGTCATTATGTGCTTGTGTGCAAGACTTTTTTTCATTACCACATTTTTGACCTTCAAGCAGAGGTCAAAAATGTGTTAGGAATTTTTTTCTCTCCAAACCCTATGTGTCATTTTTCACCACTTTTATTGTCTGTCCAACAGATCTCACTTGTAAATGAGTCTTCGAGGCTCAATGTGACTTATCTGTTTAAGTAAAGGTTGAATGGAAAAAAATCTTTCATGTAATTTTGTTCACTGTGAAAACCTCTACAGAAGGGAACAACCAAACTGTACAGTACCGATTAATTATAATTTGTCTTGTTGCATTATGTGGCTGCTCTGTCTGAAACCAATTCAGTTGATCAATAGGATTCATTGGTTCCTGCTTAGGTATATCAATGTAGTCCAGTGGTTCCTGACAAGGTATCAAATCTCTATAAACTGGCAGCACCCGATGAAGTATATCCTTATAGACCAGTGGTTCCTTCCTTGATATATCCCTTTAGATCAGTGGTTTCTTCCCAGGTATATCCATATAGACCATATATATATTGGTCTATACTAGACCAATGGTTCCTGCCTAGATTCATCTCTATAGACCAGTGCGGCTGCTGAGGCATAGCTCCAGAGATCTGATGGCCTTTCTAGATATATCCCTATGGATCAGTGGTTCCTTCCAAGATATATTTCTATAGACCAGTCGTTCCTTCCTAGATAATGTATATGCAGATCAGTGTTTTTTTCCTACTTACGTATACAGGGAACCCTCGACTTACGAATGAGTTCCGGACCTAAGGACTGTTCGTATGGCGAAAAAAATGTAAGTCAAATCATATAGTAAAATTTTTATTTATTTTTTTACATTTTTTTGAAATAAACGAATACATGTACAGTACTGTACAGTCAACAAGCACTTGGCCTATCCTAACACAGTTTTTAAAGATGAAGGAGTTAGTTGAATTGTCTCCCTTTCACATAAAGTGAAAGTGAAAGTAGCTCCCTTTATGTGAATGGAGCCTGCTGGGGAGACAATTCAACTCACTCCATCTTTAAAACTCCATCTTTAAAAACTGTGTTAGGATAGGTGAAGTGCTTGGTGACTGTACAGTTCTGTACATTTATCTATTTATAAAAATATATATATATTTATTTTTAATTTTTTAATGTATAAATAGATAAATGTACAGTACTGTACAGTCACCACACACTTAGCCTATCCTAACACAGTTAAGGAGTGAGTGGAATTGTCTCCCTCCTCCCTAGCAGGCTACATTCACATAAAGGGAGCTACTTTCACTTTATGTGAAAGGGAGAGAATTCAACTCACTCCTTCATCTTTAAAAAATGTGTTAGGATAGGCTAAGTGCTTGGTGACTGTACAGTACTGTACATGTATTCATTTGTAAAAAAAAAAATTAAAAAAAAAGAATTTTACAGTGCGTTCGTAAGTCTGAGTTGCCGTAGGTCGGGGGTGCCGTAAGTCGAGGGTTCCCTGTATCTGTATAGTCCAGTGGTTCCTGCCTGGATATATTTCTATAGACCAGTAGTCTCTGCTCAGGCATAGCCCCACCAGTGGTTCCTTCCTAGATATAACTCTATAAATCAGTGGTTTTCTTCCTAGGTATATCTGTATACAGGTAGTCCCCGACTTACGAGCGCTCTAACTTACGAGGATCCGGACTTACGAGCTGGCCAATTTTGGGAAAAAACGCAAAAAATACTGAGTTTTTCTGTGTTTTTTGGACACACGTTTCCGATCATTTTTATGCACTCATAAGCAGTTTTTCGATGAAAAACGAGTGTTTGTAGTCGCGCTAGCGAAACCTTTCCAACTTACGAGCGAAAATTCCGGACTTACGAGACACGTGGCGGCCGTTCCAAGTTACGAATTTTCGCTTTACGAGCGCCTCGTTGTAACGGAACTCGCTCGTAAGGCGGGGACTACCTGTAGTCCCACCCCGGAATCGGGATAAGTAGATAGATAGATAGATAGATAGATAGATAGATAGATAGATAGATAGATAGATAGATAGATAGATAGATAGATAGATAGATAGATAGATAGATAGATAGATAGATAGATAGATAGATAGATAGATAGATAGATAGATAGATAGATAGATAGATAGATAGATAGATAGATAGATAGATAGATAGATAGATAGATAGATAGATAGATAGATAGATAGATAGATAGATAGATAGATAGATAGATAGATAGATAGATAGATAGATAGATAGATAGATAGATAGATAGATCTGTATAAGCCAATGGCTCCTTCCAAGGGATGTCTTTATAGACCAGTGGTTTCTTCCTATACTATATGTATATCCCTATGGACCAGTGGCTTTGGCATAGCCCCATAGACCAGTCATTCCTTCACAATACATGTACCGTAGTACTCTTATTGACCAGTGGCTACTTCAGAATTGTATTCTTATTGATCAAAAGTCAAAGTCAAAGTCAACTTTATTGTCAGAACTGCAATATGTACAGGACATTAGCCTGGCCCTCGCCTTCCTGCACAGCTCCGCTCAATTCTCATTTCCCTTGTCTGAAGCGAAGTGAAGGACAGGGTCTGGTTTTAACCAGGCTATAGTTAAACATGAACGGTTAGCTGTAGTTTTATTGTGAGGTACAAACCTGTCCATGTTGGATAAAAAGGGATATATCATTTGAGATGGAACAAAAACAAAATGGACTCATCACATCACAGGGTTTTATTTTTAACCAAGTTTTAGGAACAAGAAGAAGATTGTTTATCTTTTCAACTGAAAGTTTTATTGCACCGTCTGGCAATATTTGAAGTAGGCTAAATGAAGTAATTTCACCCCAATTGCTCAATCATTTCTCTCATTAATACACTTTTATATAAGCTCCAGACACTGAAACTGTCTTTGTTTTTTACAGATCAACTGGTGACGACGTTATTATTCACGGAAAAACAATTAATTTGCAGCCGGACTTTTGTCTCCAGGTGCGCAGACAAACAATTTGTTCCTTTTTTTAAATTATTATATGGGATTGTTTTTTTTTTTTGGTGAAGTGATACAGAATAAATAAATTAAAAATTTAACACGCCTTCTCACAGTTTCAGCAATAGAGTTTATCTAAACTATAAAAATAATTAAACACCAATGGAGCAGAAACACTGTGGAATCAAACTCTTGAGTTTTAATTTAAATTGTCTCGTGCATTATTATTATTATTTTTTTATTGTCTTATTTTTTATTTATTTTTTTGTGGTGGAGCTTCTCTGAAGTAAAAATCCAAAGGAAACCTCCTCAATGACCTCTAGTGGTCACTTCTCTGATCACTTTATAAAATAAATCTGCAGAACCGTCTCATCATTTTTATGAATGGAAACCGTTCTAAATAATAATTGCTAATTTTGTAGAAGTATTTAAAAATAAAATAAAAATAACATTTAACAGAGTGATTAGCATTTAAACCAAACAAAAAGATAACATACTATCATCCATCCATTCATTTTTCCTTACCCACATTTTCCTTTCAGTGTGTTATAATAATCCAATGTAAAATATGATAAATGATAAACAGGATCAAATTAAAAGGAATAAAAACATGAAACACAAGATTTGTCAATGCTCCACTTGAACCAAAAATTAAAGGAAAGGAAAAAGATTAAAAGTGCAACGTCGTGAAAATGTTTCAAATCAGAACTTTCTTTTTCTGAAATTGATTAGTAATGTGTCCATAAATTGAAAATTTGGAAGCAACATTTGTGAACAGCTGCCAACTATATTTGTGTTTGTTTGTCTAAAGGAAAGGGGCGGGTGTGATGGAGAGATTCAAGATTTTTGACATGTTGTATTTACACTTACTTTGAGAAAGGAACGCTTATGGATTACCGGTAGTCGTTTATTCTTCACTGAATCTGAATTTATGAACAAAATGCAATGACATATACACGCTTGCATGGATTAGAAATATGGAATATTTACTTTTTGCACATTTTCGCATTCGTCTTACAGACAGGAAGTTCCTTTTCAACCAATGATCTTTCTGTTGAACAGTTTGAAATATTTGAGAGTTCTGGAAAAAATATCTTTGTTTAGGGGGAAAAAGACTTTTAATCTCAACTTTAAACAAAAGTTTCAAATATATTTTTTCTGAACAAGGTTGCTGTGTTCGGGGTGGATCATCTGCCTCCATCTCAACCAGAATCCTCTTCTGACACACCAACCCTCACAGCACGTCCTCCTTCACTACATCCATAAACCTTATCTGTGGTTTTATTCTCCTGCCTGCTAGCTCCGTGTCCACATCCCTTTATCCACCTCCCCAGACTCTCTTCCACCTGCTGTCGACTCATTTGCAAACCAGTGTCGTCTCCAAATAACTAAAGTCAAAAAAAAAAAATGAATGAGCCTTATGGGAAGTAAATACAAGTTTTAAAAAAAATCATGTTTGTAAAGAGGACAGCACGGTGGCGCAACTGGTAGAGCTGCTGCCTCTCAGCGAGAAGGTTGCCGGTTCAAATCCCGGTCCGGGGGCCTTCCTGGGTGCAGTTTGCATGTTCTCTGCGTGCATGCGTGGATTTTCTCCAGGTACTCCGGTTTCCTCCTACAAACCAAAAGCATATATGTTAGCTGATTGGTGACTCTAATTGTCCCTAGGTGTGAGAGAGAGTGAATGGTTGTTTGTCTCTGTCTTGTTTCCATCAAGGTTTCTAGGTGCGCATTTTGAAATATCGCAGCAGAAAAGCTTAATGGAAACGGCAAAATGCGAGGTTACTTCCTGAAATGCGCTAAAAAGTTTATACGCTCGCTTGAGGTGGTTTTTGGGATCTTCGCAACCGAGCAGATGCGCTAAACGACAGATGGAAACACATTTTCCGACTCATTTCTGACGTAGCGAACATTCACGTCACGTGACGTTCAGCTGTTTCCGCTCCGGACAACATGTAACATCGCTAAAACTAGTTGGCATGACAGAATAAATACAACTCGCCCGATAGCAACACGTACCTGAAATATTCTCTCCATTTTGACGAGATGTGTGGCCGGGTTCTGTTTTCAACCGCTACTTCCTGTTTACTGTAGACATGCGCAGTGCTGACGTCTGACGTAATGACGCTGACGTCTGACGTAATGACGCTGTGCGCGGCTTGGAAGAAGCGCTTCAAGCCAGTAGATGGAAACACTTCTGATCTGCATTAATTTGTATTTACATATTTGCGAGGTAGCTCAAAATTCGAAATGAAAATGGATGGAAACTGGACGAGACCCGTCCCAGGGTGCACCCCGCCCCCACACAGTGATTGCTGGAATTGGGCACCAGCGACCCCGTGACCCAAAATGGAAGAAGCAGGTAAAAGATACTGGATGGATGGATGGATGGATGGATGTAAATATATTTAGAAATAGTAAATTAGATTTGGAAGCTTGAAATTGAAAAAAAAATGAGTTATTTTTTTCTGCTTTATTCTTGATCAATGAGGAGAGATGATCGATTCAGTTAAAAATCTTAAATTCTGCAGCACTTTGTTGGATATTGTAAGTGTACGTTTACAGTCCAGCAAACCAAAATTAAATTAAAAAAATCTAAACTTCTTTCTGTGAAGGCAAAACCCACCAGACCTGCACTACATGCATGTTTTGAATGTTTGTGCAGACTAATTGTGGCTGTTAATCGATTCTTTTCTTCCCTCCAGCCCCCATCAACACGAGCCTGAAGCTCCATTATGGACTAATAAGAGGGAGGATGGGCAGACAGGCAGAGCATGAAGAAAGTGATGGTTAGGGATGAGGAAAGATAACAAGGAGGACAAAACACCCTGCAGGATTAGCAAAAAGGGTGGATAATAGGGACCAAAGATAAACCATAAAGTGGGAGTGAAACTGGAGAAAAGAATTGCAAACGAGCAAATCATATGCTGTAACTTATCCTCCCAGTTCACCAGAGACTTCAAGGTTTTGATCCAGGGCGTAGGATGGTCCACCTCCAGGTAGCTGGAGGGAGGTGGGTGTGATGTTTCACACTTGAGAGGGTCTCTGCTACTCCTAACTGGCTACACTGGCCGCCAGTATCATATACTGGTCCCAGCATGGTGCTTTGTCAATGTGCTGTGACTAATCCAGGAGGGAGCCCACGTTTTCTTTTACCCTAATTAAAAAAGGATTAGAAGGGATGGAGCTTTAGCCCAATACTGTCAAAACCAATGCATTTCAAGGTTTGGGTCTCCACCGTTTTACCTGTGGTTCTTATCTACTGAAAGCTAATTTAGCTTCTGTTGTATTTCTTTTATTTTTATTTATTTATTTGCATTTGTTACATCACATCATTTTCATGCCCCTTACTGTTTTATTTTGACAGTTTCCATCTGTTTGTGTTGTCTAGTTTTACTTCCCCATTTTGATCTTGAATAACTTTTTATTTTTATCTTGTCAGCTGATTAACTTTTGGATGAGCCAATGTAAAGCTTGCAGGTTCGGATCCCGGACGAGCCCCCAATATATTTTGGTCCAGGTCCGTATGTCAAAATGGCTCATACAACTCATAAGAACAGATGAGTGCAACATTTCACATTATTTTTTATAAAAGAATTACTCTCAAACAAAAACAAACAAAGCTGCCAAAACACAAAAGAAAAGGAGAAAGCCTAAAAACAAGCCAAGCAGTTGACCGTCCGATTCAAGTTGCTCCCCTAAGCCTATGATTTCCAAACCAAACCTGAAAACCAAACAACCAGGAACAGGACTGCTGGTAACTCCCAGAAGCAAGCAAGCATTGAGATGGATATTAGGACCAGCAACCAGCAGTCAGTGAGTCAACTCCAACAGCTTTCAGTCTTTAGCTTCTCCTGTCCTGTAGCAGCTTGAGACACCTCCAGCAGGAATTTAATATTTCTGTTGGAATATTGGTCACTGTTCCTGTCCTCACCTATGGTCATGAACTCTGGGTAGTGACTGAAAGAATGATATTGTGGATACAGATGGTTGAAATTAGTTTCTTCTGCAGGGAAGTAGAGATAGGGTGAGAACTTCAGTCATTTGGGAGAGGAGTAGAACTGCTGCTCTTCCACATTGAAAGGAGCCAGTTGATGTGGTTCAGGCATCTGGTAAGGATGCCCCCAGGACGTCTATGGAGCTGCTTTAGGCATGTCCAACTGGGAGGAGACCCCATGAAAGACCCAGGACACGCTGGAGAGACTATGTGTCTCTTGGTGGGAATGCCTTTGGAGTCCTCCCTGAAGAGCTGGAAGAGGTGGCTGTAGAAAGAGATGTCTGGATCTCCCTGCTCAAGCTGCTGCAACCTGTGACCTGACTTAGGAACAAGTGGAAGATAATGGGATGGATGGATGGATGGATGGATGGAAGGAAGGAAGGAAGGAAGGAAGGAATATTTGTTTATTGGAAAACTGATGGCTCTGTAAAGATTTACAAAGTGTTTTTTGATGAAACCACTGGCATTTTTGAGAAAGATGCATTAGCTGTTCACAGCCTCTCAGAACCCCGCTTAAGATCTGAACTGTCCCTTTAAAATGTTCATCTCCATCTTCTCTCATCTGTGGTTGGGTTGTGGAGGAAAAGTCCAAGGACAGATGCTCAGACATTCCTCTCCCCAGCTCCTCCGGGAGGACCCCCAAGGCAAGAGAGGATACATAATACCTCCAAACTTCTGGGTCTCTTCCAAGTAGGACACGCCCAGAAAACCTCCAAAAGGAGACATCCAACATTCTAATCAAACATGTAACACCTCAACTAACTCCTTTTGATGCAGAGGAGCAGCGGCTCTATTCTGACCTCCCTCCTCACCTTCTCTCTCTCTCTTCACCCTACCAAGGAATCTCATTTTGGCTGCTTGTTCCTTGGATCTTGTTCTTTCTATCACGATCCATTCATGACCACAGATGAGAGTTGGAACCAGTAAAACCCCAACAGCAACCCTGGCACCCCCACAGAGCGCCTCAGGGAACACGGTCATCAGCCCTCTCCAGGTCCACAAAACACATGTAGACTGGAAAGTCAGTCCATGACCCCCTTTGAAACACTGCAAGGGTGGCATCTGGTCCACTGTTCCCCGATCAGAACAAAACCCACACTGTTCCTCCTAAATCCAAGGTTTGTCGATCGTTGGAGTCTCCCTTCCAACGTTGTGGAGTAAACTTTCCCAGGGAGCGCGAGAAGTGCGATCCGTTCAAAACCTCTGCTATCATCCTCCGTCATAGTTGGACCAAGTGAACGTTGTAAATAAACATTTTGATACAAAGTGCAAAAAACTATGGAAGGGTATTGCTGTCATCCATGAAATAATAATTTTTGAAATTATTAAGTAGAAACATGATAAGTATGTAGTAAAAACGTGATATTATGTAGTAAAAACGTGATATTATGTAGTAAAAACTAGGGATGCACCGATCCACATTTCTCACTTCCGATCCGATACCGATACTTATTAACTCAGTATCGACCGATACCGATACTTTCCCGATCCGATACTGTTCAGGTATTTGACTCTGTATAATGAAACTTTTGCACCCAAACTATTCATTTTAACATTGTGTGAGATAAACCCAATGAAGACACTCTTAAGCCTTACAATAGGGAACCCCCTATTGTAAGGCTTAAGAGTGTCTTCATTGGGTTTATCTCACACAATGTTAAAAAGGGCAGTCACAGATTGTGATTGAACACAAGTGCTCTTTGAAGCTGGATCGGAAAAGTATCGGCAGGTTTGATCCGATACCCGATACTTAAATAATGCTGGTATCGGATACCGATACTGGATCGGATCGGCCCCATCCCTAGTAAAAACATGATAAGTATGTAGTGAAAACGTGATATTATGTAGTGAAAACGTGATATGTAGTGAAAACGTGATATTATGTAGTGAAAACATGATAAGTATGTAGTGAAAACGTGATATTATGTAGTGAAAACGTGATATTATGTAGTAAAAACATGATAAGTATGTAGTGAAAACGTGATATTATATAGTGAAAATGTGATATTATCTAGTGAAAACAGCGTACGGGCAAACTTCTTCTTACTCTTTTTGCCAGAGTCTTGTTGTCCATGCAGGAAAAAAGCCTACTACTGCCACCATGTGGATGACTACGTTTCTACATCTATACTTATCACGTTTTCACTACATAATATCACGTTTTCACTACATAGTATCACATTTTCACTACATAATATCACGTTTTCACTACATAAAATGGTAAATGGAGCTTATTTATATAGCGCCTTCCAGCCCCCTCTGAGGAGCCCCAAAGCGCTTTACAATACGAGCCATCTACCCATTCATACACACATTCATACACCGTTAGTGGTAGCCTGCCTTGTAGGGCGCTATCCAGACCTACCGGGAGCAACTCGGGGTTAAGTGTCTTGCCCAGGGACACAACGACACATGGTGGGCGGATGCGGGACTCGAACCTCCGACCTTCCGATTGGGGTTCGACTGCCATTACCACTGTGCCACGGCCGCCCCTATAATATGATATCACATAATATCACGTTTTCACTACATAATATCACGTTTTACTACATAATATCACGTTTTTACTACATAATATCACGTTTTTACTACATAATATCACGTTTTTACTACATAATATCACATTTTCACTACATAATATCATGTTTACTACTTACTTATCACGTTTTTACTACATATATCATGTTTTTACTACATAATATCACATTTTTACTACATACTTATCACGTTTTTACTTAATAATTTCAAGAATTATTATTTCATGGATGACAGCAATACCCTTCTGTAAAAAACAGCCAGTTTAAAAGAATCACTTCATTTTTACCTTTCACGTGGATCTGATCAATAAATGATTTTTGATTGCTACCTCTTTAAAGGAGCTAAAATAAAATCGAACGCGGCTTATTGATCCTGGTTTGTGGGGCGTTGGCTGGAAATAGCAGTAAGAGGTCTGATGACCACCATCAGACCGCTCCGTCAATTAGCTGGATTTGATGGACTCTTCTTCGCTGGCTTAATGACATGGTTGCTATGGCGACTCAGGGGCTGAAACAGCAGCAGTGAAATGTGCAGAGCAGTCTGTATTTAGACAGTTTGTCGTTCTGCTGCCACACTTCAGAAGAGCTGAAGTGAACGTACGACTGCTCAGCTGTAAATTTGGCTCACGGTTGAAGCTCCTTCAGTTAAAAACTGGATGAAGTCCAAACTCTTCGAGAGGCTTTTTGCTTCCAGTCTGACTTCGAGTGAATCGAATGAGCAGCTTGTGGGCTGGTGCCATTTGGATGTTGACCTCCACGTTCTCCTTAAAGTTCTCAAAAATCATTGTAAAAATCCTGCAGTCTGTTTATAGAGCTGTGAGGTGGTCCATCCCAAACAGAGCAGAATCTGAGAACTTCAATAAACACTTAATATACATAATATACATAATAATAATGATAATAATAGTGATGATGATGATGATGATGATGATGATGATGATGATGATGATGATGATGATTATAATAATATACAAAGTAAAACAAAAAAGAAAAACCAAACTACAGAAGAAAGACTGTTTTAAAAACAATTTTATGGCATTTATCATCTACAGATATGTCCATCCATCATCCCTCCATCCATCTGTCCACCCATCCATCATCATCATCCATGCATCCATATGTCTCTCCGTCCATCCATCCATCCATCCATCTGTCTGTGCATCCATCCTTCCTTTTATCTGTCCATCTGTCTGTCTACCCATCCATCCATCTGTCCAGCTGTCTATCCATTCATCTGTTCATCCGCCCATCCATCCATCCATCCATCTGTCTGTCCATTCATTCATTTGTCTGTCCGTCTGTCCATCCATCTGTCCATTCAGTCATCCATCCATCTGTCCAGCTGTCTATCCATTCATCTGTTCATCCGCCCATCCATCCATCCATCCATCCATCTGTCTGTCCATTCATTCATTTGTCTGTCCGTCTGTCCATCCATCTGTCCATTCAGTCATCCATCCATCTAGCTGTCCAACCATCAATCTGTTCATCCATCCCTCTGTCCATCCATCCATTTGTTCATCTATCCATCTAGCTGTCCAACCATCCATCTGTTCGTCCATCCATCCATTTGTTCATCCATCCATCCATCCATCCATGTTTTAGAAATTCATGAACAAAATAAATCTGCGTCTCTGTAGATCAGGACTGTTCAACTAAAGTGCTCAGGGGCCACAGTTACTCAGAGCTGAGAGCTCAGGGGCCACAGTTACTCAGAGCTGAGAGCTCAGGGGCCACAGTTACTCAGAGCTGAGAGCTCAGGGGCCAGACATCCAGCAGTTGTTGTGATTAAAAGTCTGTTTTATGGTTTAAAATCTAGTTTTATTTTAAAATGAACCCATTGTTGGGATGAACTGAGCCGCCTGTTGAATGTCTCTGCTGTACGCCAGAAGAAGGAGCAGAGCTGTGAACAGAATCAGAGGACAGGGTGGAGACGGGTCCTCCGTTTCCTGCATGTGATGAATTCACAAATGCATCTTCAGTGGCACAAATTGTAACGAGAAGAAAATGAAAGAAAAACCACTCGTGTCAGAAATATTATCCAGCTGCTGATGTTCTATCAACTCATCACTGCTACTAATATTTTACTTTGACTTTCAAACTCCTTAAAATAAGTCAAAGTAATACACACTCCCTGCATGTGTTGTTGAATTCTTGTTCAAATCTAAACACATGTTTCCTTTAACACTTTAATGTGATGCCACAGAGAACCAAAGACCAGCTCAGGGCTGGAACAAACCTCGTCACGTTGCTTCCCATCATTCAGTAACAGCATCGCCACATGCTTGTTTTAAACAATTATTTTAGTTTGAAACAATCTCTCTTAATTGTTTTAATGTAGAATAAAAATGTGTCTGCGTGCAGTAAATTCTGCCGTGCAGAAAGCGTAAAACAAGAATTTCTTTGCATTTGCTGATGAGCTGCACGAGAGCAGACGCAGCTTCTTAACTGATTTACAGGAAATTACATCGTGGAGTGCAGAGGAAATGACTTGAGGCGGTCTGCTCCTCGGCCTGACTGCACAGACGGGATCTGAACGCTTAGATTAAGTTTTCTGACCAAAACAAGCATCCAACTTGTATGATGTTAACGTCTGCTAAATGATTTTACACGTAAAACATGCCTCATGTTGTCTGAAGCTCGAGCTTTATGAGCGACGTGACACGAGAAGGTTCTCCTCGCCGCCGCCGGTGCAGCTGGAGCCTGATGGAGGGAGTTTGACTTGGCCTCCTGCCAGCATCTCATCCATCCTGGTGTTTCCAAACATTTGCCTATCGGCTCCTTCATTGAGACAAAGTAATCTACACATGAGTGCACTTCTGATTAGTTTTCAGCCAAAGTTTCAAAGAATTTTTAAAGCTGGAGTAGGTGCCACAGTTCCTGATGGAAACTGGCAGTGTGTTCCATGACTGCGTGCCTCTGATGGACACCACCATTTGGCCAAATTTAGTCCTGCGCCGCTGCACATCACAATCTCCTCTGGTCAGTGCTCTTGTGTTTACTGTACTTGTTTTTTTACTTATAAAATATATTAAAGGAGGAGGAGCAAGTCCATTTAAAACTTTAAAAATCAGGCAAACGTCCATAAAAATCTGATAGCTATTAAAATCCAAAATGTTGTACTTATTTATGATGTTGCAATAATGATACTGTATTGGCTTTTTGTCAAAAATGTTCAGTGTTTTCTTAAAAAGAGTCTTTAGGGGCTTCATGACGATCTCTGAAGTGTGAGACCATGTGGTATAACAATAGGCTATATGGCTGAAGATCATGGCATGCATGTAAGTCTTTGCTGATTCTGTTGTCAGAGAAGGTCTTATACTGTATGTTTGAAGTTTGCCAGATTAAGTTTAACTATATGTAAAATTCTCTTTACATACCATACCATGCCATACCAGTTTATTTATAAAGCACTTAAAAATACAGCAGCAGCCGTCCGAAGTGCTGTACAAGAATAAAAACAAGCACAAAACAATAAAAACAATCAATCTCAATCATATAAATATCAGAACATCACAAGTAAAATAATACAACATAAAAACAGAGATGTGAACTCATTCTGGTTTAAAAGCCAATGAAAACATATGTGTTGTACATGTTGCTTGAAATTTAGATTGGAATCAAAAAGGACTCCGAGGTATTTAAATTGTTCAACCACATCTAATGACTCGCCATTGACAAACACAGATGGATGCCCATTATCTGGTGGCAGCCGAGAGAAAAACATACAGACTGTTTTTTTAGTGTTGAGATGTAGACAAGAGTCCTGGAGCCAGTGAAACACCGGCATCATGGCACTAGAAAGCACAGCAGCAGCTTCATTTTTTGTTTTTCCATGAACATACAATACAGTATCATCTGCATATAATTGCATTTTTACAGTTTTGCAAACATTTGGTAAATCATTAACATATAAGCTAAATAAGATTGGTCCCAGCGCCGTGCACCAAAATGTTCATTAATGTGGACTATCACCATCATCAACAGCCCACCCCAGGAGACGTGATGTCCAGTCAAACTACATAAATTTGTTTAGTTTGGGACTTTTATTAAGGCACATCCAACAAAAAAGAATTTATTTTTCCATTTGGTCCTAAAATCATAAGCTCTGTGTCAAANGTGAGAGTCAAGGTTCTTGTCATTCACATCACATGTTGTACGTGAGGTGGAACGAAGCTGTGTACACAGGGTCCCTCTCAACGTTTCATCAAAATCTTTCCAGATATTTAGCTAACAAACAGCGTTGAGTCCATTAGTTAACGGCAACGTTCAGAGCAGACGTGTGGAACAAGGCGCAGCCCTCAGAGCATGCGTTAAGGACAACTCTCAGCTCACCTGCAGCCCTCAGAGCATGTGTTAAGGACAACTCTCAGCTCACCTGCAGCCTGTGTGAGAGTCAAGGTTCTTTATTGTCATTCACATCACATGTTGTACGTGAGGTGGAATGAAACTGTGTACACAGGGTCCCAGTTACAGCCAACAAAAGTACAGTATAAATGAATGATGTGCTGAAGTTAAAATCCCATCATTCACTAAAGGGAGATTTCCACTTGATACTAATGATTTTGAAAACACATGAGCACACCTTAGAATTCATGTGGAAAGTATCACTGGTTGCATGAGAAACAAATATAAAATGTTACATAGAACTACACCAGTTAACTATACTGGTGCTTACATGTGAAAGTGAAGAGGAGACACTTCTTCAGATTGTGTATGTGCTGTATGTAAAATGTAGACTGGAGAAAAAAAATTATATTTGCTGGACTCGTTGTTTTGAAATATTTTTACAGTTGAATAATAACAAGTGGTTGTTTTTTCTCATTTAATAAAAATTAATATGGTAAACATTTATGAAATATTTACTTCAGCACTAACATGTAAACATGATGAAATTGATCACATTTGTAGTAAACATTTGATGTATTAACAAATTTCATTAACAGGGATTAACCTGTCCAAATAAAAGTTGAATGAATGAATTTCAGGTAAGAAATAAACATAAAATGAAACATCCATTTTGAAGTAAACATTTGATGTAATTAAACATTTCTAGTAACAATGTGATGGACATTGTGTAAGTTAATACATTTTATAGAAAAATTGCTACACAAAAATGTGCAAATATACAGCATGATTTACATAATTATGTATCCCTTGAAGCTGGAGAACAAACTGAGAAATATCTTTAGGAAGCTTCATGCTTTCTGCAGACGTCCAGCTATGGCTGTGTGGTCCACACAAGGTCACAGTGGTTTGATTGTGCACCTGTGCATGTGGACGATGCTTCTTCAGGTGAACTTCATCTCCTGCCTCCACAGCCGCTGGATGCAGCATGTCTCATATTTGTAAGGGAACTTTCTCCAGGCAGCAGCGATCACACAGAGTCCATCAGGAGATGCTCCATGTTCAGGAGTTGGATTTTGTACTGCTAGCTGCATTTTTAATGCATCACCCTCATGACTCAGAGAGCAGAACCTGTGAACACACAATTAAAATGGTGAATGAAAAGACAGAAACATTTGTCTATAATATATATGCATCTTAATACTTATTATATATAAAGTAATCTAATCAAGATTTGTCTACATGTCATTAGACAAGCTCAAGTC
The DNA here is from genome assembly GCA_038048925.1 of Garcialebias charrua. Lineage (NCBI taxonomy): Eukaryota > Metazoa > Chordata > Actinopteri > Cyprinodontiformes > Rivulidae > Garcialebias > Garcialebias charrua. The sequence goes on from JBBPBX010002901.1 coordinate 65,837, forward strand.
ATTAAAAATAAGGCAATTTTCTACTTGGAGCTTTGTAAATCAGTTAAAATCCTATAAAAAAATTAAGTGTTCACAAGTTTTAATACTAATAGCATACAGAAGGTTGATTGATTCTGAAAGACATGTATATTAATAATTTATGTAAAATTAATGAGCCAACAACGTACCTTCAATGTATTTACAATCTGGGGGCTTTAAAAATGTCCAAATCATCTATGAACCCAGCTGTTCATAGATTGGACCAGCTCTCCCAGTGAATTGGAATTATAAAAATTATTTGTGGTGTAAACACTGACACAGACCAGGTCTGCTAAAATGACTGGGAATGTCAGTGGAGGCAAGTCTCTGCTCCATTTATTTATTTATTTCAAACGGGCAACATTTCCAATTATACCGATTTTTTTCATGTAGTTTTTTTTTCTCACCTGGGAGAAGATTATTAGGATACAGTCCACTTTATTTTGCCTGCTTTTCAGAATCGTGACGGAAGATACAGCGTGAAAACAATGGAAAATCTCCTGAATTTCTTTTATTTTTTATGAGGGCAACAAAGATGGCGGTCGAGACGGGAACGCCCCGACACGCCCCCGACACGCCCCCACACAGTGACGTCTGCTCCAAAGCTCTATAGAGCTAGGATTAGTCCGCCCGTGGTGATTTTATTTTGTAAATACGGAAGTTGTGCTCGTTCCTTTTCCTGTTGGTGCGACGTAATCTTCAAAAGTTGACTCCGGCACAGCTCCGTCATCCGGCAGAAATAGAAAAATTTCTAATTTTGACGGACTGCCGTCCGCTCTCCGCAGCTCGCCGCCGCCGTGCGGAGCCAGTGTAAATTCTGTCATTGATTATAATGGGTGCGTATTTGCTGCGGAGGTCGGACCGGAGCGGGGCGGAGCTGCAACGCGTGTAGTGTATTTTTGGCGTTACACCTTGAAAAATATTGTCTTTGTGCCAAATATTTGAACATTGTTCTTATTTAGGTTACACAGAAGCCTTGCAACCCTAGCACTATGCACCTGCAGCATGCAGGATCTGCAGCACCTCTTACAAAATGTGGTTTATACATTATTTAAAATGTACTTAGTTGTATCCCTACACATTAACAATCTAATATGTCTACCTTGTGTTGGAATTTTTAGGAAGTGGCTCAAGCACATCATAAAAAAGTGTTTCCAGCACTTATCAGCTTAGGTTTTGCTGTGTGTATTTTAGCTAATTACACTAACAGAAAACAGTCATGACCTAAATTAAACTAAACATGTTTTCAGTAAAGAGCAAAATACTTTAATGCGGCTGATAATTTGAAGAAAGTTACAGTTTGCAGTAGTGTCAATTTAAATGTCTGTTTAGTCCAAGTAAAGAACAGAGAGATACAAACTTGCAAATTAGCAGAGATGAAGGAACAGCAAGTGTTTGCATTTTGTCATATAGCTTTGGTAAATTTTCCAAGATGACAGTGCATCACAAAAGTAAATGTAAGAACATGCTGGTAGTTGTATCACACGTTCTAAAGAGCCATGTTACTTTGATCAAACAACGAGGCGAACCACACATTCAGGTAAACTGACTTTTTATTTAACACATAACCATGTAGGATATAACGTACACAATATTCAATTCAATTCAATTCAACCTTTATTTAGACATATAAATTACAATGAGCCTTGAAGACTCATTTACAAGTGAGATCTGTTTAGACAGACAATGAAGTAGTAAAATTGGACACGTAGGAACTGGAGGCAAAAACAATTCCTATCAAACTTTCTTCTTGGCTGAGAAGAAAGACTTATATTGAAAAATAAAAACACCTCATACATACGTAGATATTCCGCAAAAGGGGGTTGGGGGGACAACGAGAGCGGTGAACATGTCCAAGGATGCTCTTGAGGGCACTGTAGGAGTTCTGATAAGGATAGAATAATCAACCAGCTCCCTCCGGTGAGATCCATGAACCTTCTCAAGGGATGTCGGGGAATGGCCAAGGACAACACCAACTGGAATCCAAGAGTCCTGAAATTATAACAGAATGTTTATTCAGCTGGCTTCCTCAGGTTGATTAGTTGGAATTCCTCGATGTGAGGGGAGGGGGTGGAGGTCAGAGTGTCAGCTTACATGTCCTCCAGGCCTATTCAGATAAGGTGGTCTGCAAGGCCAGCTATAGGGAGCCAAAGTCAGATAAACACACAATTGTTTTGGGGACCGGCAGAACTTTAATGACATCCACCTTGAGTCTGTGTTGGTCCACTCGGTTCCAAAATGTCCAAATGACATGGCCACACCAATGGACCGTGCCTGAGAATAATCCCCAAGATCTGATCCATTTTGCCAAAAGCATTTGAGTCTGGGTGCTCGAGGCACGAACCAATCCATCGTAAAGCAAGCAGTGTGATCGAGTCCAAATTTGCTGCCAATGACTTCCTTGATTGTTGATTGACCAGGAATCAGCCAAATCCAAACAGCAGGAGCCAGTTAGCATAAATCCAATTATAAATGTGCCCTTAAAATCCACAAATGGCAGAAGAGATAGACACATCATCAAGTCTTCCAAGTCGATGAGATATCCAGCTGCGTGTGTGCCAACAGGGCAAATCGACTCGCCTAAAGCCAGTCTTCTCTTCAAATAAATGTTATCAATTGTGTTGAGGGACCAACTGACCAAATCCAAGTCCATAATTATGATTTGGAAGATATGTAGACAGAGGCTCAGAAGAAGTTTGACAGACAGGACAGAACAGCAAAGCAAAGCGGAGAGGGAGAGGAGGGGAAAGCTTCCGACCTCAGCAAGAGCAAGTGGTGAACGCATATATGTTTTTATTTTTATTTTTATTTTTTATGTTTTTCGTGTTGTACTTGTCTGTGTTGTGAAGGGATTTCAGTTTAAAGGTGTTCGGAAATGACCAGGCGTCTCTTGAGAAAAGTAAGGTTTATTGATTAAGACACAGGTTTAAAACAGGTTAAACAGAAAATGGGCATTAGGTCAATTCATGTGCACACGAACCAAGCTGCTGGATCGAACCTCTCGCCGTGAAGTCGCTCCAGGAATGCCTCAAGTCTCCTGTTGATACGTGATGTTATGTGGTACCATAAATTGTTTTGGGATTCTGCTGTTGTCCCATTGGTTAAACCTGATAGTTGCCTTAGCAACGAGATTTATGATCCTGCTCAAGGTCTCTGCTTCCTGACCTTTATCAGTTTGTGTGCTTCTTTGTTTGTGCCAATTCAGAGGAGCAGTTCTAGATTTAAACGAGTTTTGCTTAAGTTTAAACAAGTTATTGTCCTGTGCACCTTGTGTGTGATTAACTAAGTGTGAGCCTGTGTATTGAGCATGATTTCTGATGTGTGTGGTACACCAAAGATGTTTTTGCTGCATGTGTGCCCTCCCCCCCTGGAATGTGTTGTGTGCAGCTCTGGTTTGCTTCAAAGAGGTGGCCCGTGGGTTGAGGCCTGGTCCATCAGCTTGGTCCGTGAGATTAATGCTGGCACACCTGAACATGTAAAACCCTTTGTGGTTACATGAGACACATTTGTGAATAGAAACACTTCTACTATAGGTTTGATCATGTGAATAATATAGGTTTAATCATAATAACGTGTATAACAGTGATTTATCCTTCATCTCCCTCTCTCGGCCTATCAAAGATAGGCCGCAACCACCAGCAGAGCACCAGGGGCCCCCGCAGAGGAACCCCATCCCAACACACCAGCGAAGGAAAACCACCCACAACAAAAAAAAATAAAAAATCAAGTAATCAAACCACCAAAATCAACTAACCCTAGTCCAAACCTCCATCCGACTCCAAAACTAAACATCATCTAAACACGAGAAAACTCCACACCAGAACGTTCTCAGAACGTTAGGAGGGAACGTTCCCGTAACCTAAAAATAACGTTCTCAGAACGTTCTCAGAACGTTCTTACCTAACGTTCTCACCTAACGTTCTCAGAACGTTTTCACCTAACGTTCTCAGAACGTTCTCAGAACGTTCTGAGAACGTTCTCAGAACGTTCTACCTAACGTTCTGAGAACCACGAGAAAACTCCACACCAGAACGTTCTCAGAACGTTAGGAGGGAACGTTCCCGTAACCTAAAAATAACGTTCTCAGAACGTTCTCAGAACGTTCTTCTGTTACTTGGGTAATCTCTAAAAAAAACTATAGTCCCCTATCAGCATTTATAAAAACACAGAGTGACCCATCCTTAACCAACCAATAAAAACAGAGCTTCTCACTCCTCACGCTCCTAACCTAACCCCCCCCCGTCCCAGCCCGCTGCGGCCGCGGCTCGTTCTCATTCAAAGAATTGCAAAGCGATGCAAAACTGTTTTGTATGTGACACAAATGTATTAAATATCCCTTCTTCATCCCTGAGCTGGACTTTTCTTTTGTTTTTTTGCCAAAAGTCAAGTGATCGCTTCTTCCTTCACTGACAGAAATGAGGAAATGAGTGGATTTGTCACAAACTAATTAAACTCATGTCCAACGTGGCTACGTGACGCTCTGCAGATTTCAGGGTGTTTTGTTTTGCTGGACCAGTGCTCCATTTATTTTTTAGAACGTTTTATTAACATATAATCACAGAACTTCGCAACGGCTGAGACGGGACGTAGTGGAGGCGGAGCATTCCAGGCTGCAGCGCGAGCAAGGTGGAACTGAGCCATATATGGCTCTGAGTGAGGAGGGACCAGAAACATGTCTCTGTTCAAAATGTTTCTAAGTGCCAGCGTGTTCCAGAAATTACATATTGCACCTTTAAGCTGACGGTAGTCCATACACATACGAAGGCTGCCATCTTTCTTCCTAACAAGAACGATGGTAGAGGTATAGGGGCTACTGCTTTCCCTTATTACCTGGTTCTGTAAGAGCTGAATGATGTGCGACTTGGCCGCCTCGTACTCGGAGGGAGGAATGCGTCTGTACCTCTGCCGGACCGGAACTTCATCCAACAGGGGAATGTCATGAGAAACCAAATTAGTGCACCCCAAGTCACCCTCATGAGCTGAAAAGACAGAGCTATACTTCTGTAGAAGTGACTGAACCTGCTGTTGTTCAGTTTCTGTCAGTTCAGACAAATCGGCAGGTTCAATCAAGCTCTGCTCTGAAGCAGAAGCCACCCAAGAAGAAAGTGTAGCACCAGGTCTTATTTCTATCACATCAGGGGGTAGGCTAACCACTTCAGTTCGACTCAACACACCAAGGTGAGTTCGAGGATAAAGTACAACATCAGTAGTTCCCACATTTAAGACGGGAACATAAACAGTGCCGTGCACAACCTGAATGAGACATGGCGAGGCTAATAAGCCAACTGGTAGGCCAGACTCTGGGGGTTCAAACAATAAAACCTGACCAACAAATTGTTCAGGGCAGGTTGCAGCTACAAATTTCATAACGCCACCAGTTATCCTCACTGCTCGAGGGACCCGGACCTTAACAGCACCAGCTAACCGCACTGGGGACTGTTGCTGCTTGGTGACACTGCTGCAGAGCCTCCACAACTGGACCAGGAGACTTTGTAACTGAAGGCAAGTCAAAGAACAAAACACCATGCGCCCCAAAGAGTTGTTGGTAAATGCGCTGAATTATGTTCATTCCCAAAATGCCAGGAACTGAAGAACCAACATAGGTGGGATTGGGATCTTTCACCACCAGAATCCCACAATGCGGAAGCACCTTGTCACAAAGATTAACATCCAACTCTAAATAGACAATGTATGGGATGGAAAGACCATTGGCTGCCCAGAGCTGCAACCAATGACATGACTGAAGGCAATCATGCCTCAATGATGCAAAATGTTCCTGAAAACAGCTCTCAGTGATGGCCGATACCATGGAACCTGTGTCTATTAAACGTCACAGAGATACCGCCCATAACAACATCAATGACTGGACGAGATGCCAAAAATTTTGACGCGGCTGCTGGTTGTGAGCCTGCCATTCCTCCCCCCCTGAGTTGCGGCTCAACAGCTCAGTGGGCAGTGGGTGCTAGTTTTCCGTCTGGTTAACTTGCCTGACCACAGAGTCAACCTTGGCACGAACCCGCTCACCATCACACGCTCTGGCAAAGTGACCCGGCTGTCGACACCTGTGGTAGACCACTGAATCCTGACGAGGAGACCTCTCCCGTGGTGAAGAAGTCTGAAGAGAAGCAATACACCGGGTGAGCTGATTAATCTGTTCCTGTTGCTGTTTTAGAAGTTCCCTTAACTCATCGAGCTCAAGGCGGGCAGCAGTAGATGGAGCCAGTCGGGAGCTGCCATACACCCCATACTGCTACCCATAGGTGGATGGGAGAGAATGACTACGCTCCCTAGCACCACCTGGAAACCCCCGCCTCTCCCACCTAATTGCCTCCCCATGCACCTCCAGCAAGGTGGTAGCGGGTGACCCCGAACATACCGTTTCAGTTCCTGACGAAGAGCACTGTCTAACACTTGTTCTACAAACTGATCACGCAGCAGAATATCAGCATTCAGCAACCCATCAGGAGCATTCTGCTTTACTGGCTCCATAAGGGCCATCAAAGCTAAGGAAAACTGCAACAGTGTTTCTTCCTCTTGCTGCTTCCTAGAAAAGAATACATGTTGGAGAGTTATATACGACTCAGTGCAACCATATAACTCCCTCAAAATAGCCAAGATCTTAGCTGGGTCATTCCTCTCTGCATCGGTGCGGTACTTTATTTCCTCCCTTGCTTCCCCCTCTAAATGATCGAAAAGAAAGAAAGCCTCATCAGCCGCTGACAAATGGCGGGCCCGAATACATGATTGGGCCTCTTCGATCCACTCACTGATCCCAATGCCAGTCCCACCACTGAACATGGGACACCGTCGGTCCCTGGGCACAACCACCAACCGCTCAGCAACTACAGTGCCAGCAGGCATGACACCACCAACCACAGCCGGGGAAGCAGCGGCGCCCGACAAACCCCCAACCGTCACATTCTGTCGATCCACTCAATCCACCAGCCGCTGTGCCACCTCCTCCATGCCTGCAGGGAAGAAAAAGAGAGAAAAGAAAAAAAATAGAGAGAGAGATAAAGGAGGAAAAAATAAAATTAATAAACTCCAGTAGAAAATAAACCCCAAACCCGTAATTAGGTCTTCCCTTAGACAACTACTGCTGTCTTGTCCTACCACATAAAAAAAAAAACATACCCAACAATAAAAGACTTAAACATGCATTGTCTTATTTTTTTATTTTTTTTAATTCATTTTACTTGTTTTTCTATGTTTTTAATGTGTCTGGTTTATTTTTATTTTATTTTTTATGATTGACAATGTAAGGTGACCTTGAATGCCAAGAAAGGCGCCTACAAATAAAATGTATTATTATTAAACAAAAACTATATATATATATATATATATTTTTTTTTTAAGTCTGTGTTCAATGGTGTATCCTTCCAGCAATGCCAAAATGTGACCAGAAGGTGGAGCTCTTGCTCCTTTAAGTTACCGTATACACCAGAACAGACTTTTGCAAATTTACAATATTTATTAAAACAATTTCATTAAAAACGATTCTTTCTTTAAAACCAAGGTTTCCAGTCCATCACTCAGTCCTTGAAAAGAAGAAAGACTCCAATAATGGAAAACACTTTAACCATAACCGGTTGTTGTCGTCTTCCAGTCCAAATGCTCTTCAACGGAGTCAGAGATGTAATGCCCTGCCCACACCACCTGCCCAACCAGTACAGGGTTTGTTGAGAGTGGGCCGAAAAACCATGTAAAGATAGGACAAGACAGCAGAGTGTCCTCAGCGCTGCAACTCCAAAACAGTAAAATCTGGGGCCTAAAACAGAAAACCTACTATTGTGGATTCAGAAAAAAATTAAAGTCTAAATTGCAGGTAGCTTACCCAGAGGTGGAAACACAGCCAAACCAGGAAGCTGGTCAGCAGGCGAGGATTAAAAGGAAGCCGCACGCCACAACAACCCACAGCCACAGCCGGCAACGCCAGCAGAACAACGCTGCAGAAACGCATGACAGGTGTAACACCCAAAAAGCCCAACACGATCCCAGTCACTGATTGAAAAACTGGCACTTACGATCTCAGATGAGCAGATCCAGAACACAAAGCAAAATAAAGCAGCCGACTGTAGTGAAGGAAACAAAGATACTCACACCCTGCAGTAGCCTGCCCAATATAAAGGCATCTGCCCCGCCCATCAATCAACGGTGCGCGTCTGGCTGCACCTGGTCCACAGAGTAGAAGGGAGGGTGGAGGGGGGGAGGGGAGTGGAACACCATCTCCACACACTGGCTTGAAATTGAACCTTGTCAGAGTCAGACCTTCTTTATTGTCATTCACACCACATGTGGTACATGTGGTGGAACGAAATTATGTACACAGGGTCCCAGTTACATCCAATAATAAATAGTAGGGATGCACCGATACCGATACCAGTATCGGGTATCGGTCCGATACCATGTGCGTTTACTTGTACTTGTACTCATAAAAGGGCTCCGATACTACAGGACCCGATACCAGTTTCATTTCATTTCATTGACTATGTAAGAGTTCAAATGTAAAACATTTTATTTTTTGTACAAGTTCATACTTTACAGATTACCAATAGTAATGTACTTTGTTTATTTATGTTTGAAGTGTCTAATGAAGTGTCCACCATCACCCTCAGCACTGGCTCTCCTCAGGGATGTGTGCTGAGCCCTCTTCTGTTCACTCTGCTCACATATGATTGTACAGCCACACATCCAGGCTGTCATATTGTTAAGTTTGCAGATGATACAGCTGTGGTGGGATGCATCACAGATAATGATGAATCCAGCTACAGACAGGAGGTGGAACATCTGGAGAGCTGGTGCAAAGAGAACAACCTTCACATGAATGTGAAGAAGACGAAGGAGATGATTGTGGACTTCAGAAGGAACAAACACACCCACACCCCACTGTATATAGGTGGATCTGCGGTGGAGGTGGTCTCCAGCTACAAATACCTGGGTGTACACATGAATGATAACCTCAGCTGGAGCAATAACACCACCAGCCTGATCAAGAAAGGTCATCAGAGACTCTACTTCCTCAGACGGCTGAGACGAGCCGGTCTGAGAAGCCCAGTCCTCACCTCGTTCTACAGGTGTGCAGTGGAGAGCGTCCTGTGCTCCAGCATCAACGTGTGGCATGGAGGCTGCACAGTTGCAGAGAGAAAAGCTCTACAGAGAGTGGTGAAGGCTGCACAGAAGTCTGTGGGAGTCAGTCTCCCCACCATCACAGACATTTACACCTCCAGATGCAGAAAAAGAGCCACCTGCATCATGAAAGACCTCACTCACCCAGCACACTCACTCTTTGCACCACTCCCCTCGGGACGGAGGTTGAGGAGCATCAAATGTAGAACCACTAGACTGAGGAACAGCTTCTACCCTGAGGCTGTCAGACTCATGAATAAATAAATAATAAGAATAAACACTGCAAAATGTCACATCATACTGATACTGATCTGTTTCTTGTTGCTGCGTTCATCTGTGACCATCTGCTCATGTTCGTGCTGCTGTTTATAATGATGTTTTTCTACTACATTAGGGCTTAGTGTATTACTAGCTGATGTGATGTCTCTCTTAGTTAATCCTAGATGTTATTATTGTTTTTCTCTTGCATTTGTTGTTGGATGTAACTGGGACCCTGTGTACATAATCTCGTTTTCAACACATGTACTACATGCGGTGCAAATGACAATAAATTCTCTCTGACTCTGACTCTGACTCTGACTCTGACTCTGACTCTCTGACTCTCTGAAAATAAACAGTTTAAGTTAATTAGAATGATTTTTAAAAATATTAATTAGTACTTGTATCGTTACTTGGTATCGGCAAGTACTTTAATGTAAGTACTTGTACTTGTACTCGGTTTTCAAAAATCTGGTATCGGTGCATCCCTAATAAATAGTAAAAGAAAAACTGTAAAATATCTAAGATATGATCTAAGATATGATCTAAGAGAAACATCAACTAAATATACACACTAATAGCATAAAAACGTTACGTTGAAGAGCAGCACGAACGTGAGTCTGTGTGACCAGATGAACACGATTGAACACAGCAACATGGAACAGATCAGCAGCAACATGAAACAGATCAGCAGCAACATGAAACAGATCAGCAGCAACATGAAACAGATCAGCAGCAACATGAAACAGATCAGCAGCAACATGAAACAGATCAGCAGCAACATGAAACAGATCAGCAGCAACATGAAACAGATCAGCAGCAACATGAAACAGATCAGCAGCAACATGATGTGATTTTTCACAGTGATTATTCTGGTTAGATATTCATGAGTCTAACAGCCTCAGGGTAGAAGCTGTTCCTCAGTCTAGTGGTTCTACACTTAATGCTTTAATCTCCTTCCTGAGGGGAGTGGGGCAAAAAGTGTGTGTGCTGGGTGAGTGGGGTCCTTCATGATGCAGGTGGTCCTCTTCCTGCATCTGGAGGTGTAGATGTCTGTGATAGTGGGGAGACAGACACCAACAGACTTCTGTGCAGCCTTCACCACTCTCTGCAAAGTTTTTCTTTCTGCAGCTGTGCAGCCTCCATGCCACACGTTGATGCTGGAGCACAGGATGCTCTCCAATGCACACCTGTATAAGGAGGTGAGGACTGACTGTCTCAGCCGTCTGAGGAAGTAGAGTCTCTGATGATAACGTGTGGGTCCTGGAGAGGAGGCCTGGTTTGGCCTTGGGTGTTTATTCTCTGTGGTTGTATATCAAATTACTGTACTCTTAAAGGATTTTAGAGCTTTTGAGCATGAATAAAGTTTTGTATTTTTGATAAAGCTGAACGGTGCATTATTCCGCCTCACTAAACAAATTGTTACATACTTTAATTTATTGCCTTGGATTTTTATGTTGTATATGCCCCGTTTGATTATTTTGTGTTTGTTTTGTTTGCTTTTTGTAACTTTGACATGTATATGTTATGGTACCTTTCTCATGTTGATTGCATAATAATAATAATTGAAAAACCCTACTACAAAAACGAGGATAATTAATAATATAAAGAGAAATTGAAGAACTAGAATGGAATCACTAGAATCAGTTGTGTGAATGCTGAATAAGCATTGAAACAGGAAAACAATAGTGCAGTAATGCTTAATAAACATACAACACGATATGACAACACATTACAGTATACAGATGTACTGTACGTGCTTTGTTTCCCACCGGTTCGACTAGTTCCTGAAGGCAACAGTGACGGATATGCAGACAGGGCGCTCTTTTCAAAACAAAAGCTCCTTATATTCCAATATACATCACAAGAACGCATAAGTTGTAATAAGTATTTATTATTGTTTATGTGACTCCTCTGAGATAAATTTAGTGTAAATATAATGGTATTATTATGTTTACTATATGGATTTGTTATCTTGCAGTTCTATATTTTGATGGCAACTTTTATTGCGAAAGCGCAAACCGGATATTGTTTGGGCTGCATAGAGAAAGATAGTAAACTTACAAGCAGTTAGTTGTGCAATTAGTGGTAGCATCTAACGGAGTAGTTTATGTAAACTAATTGAAGAATAATTGACATTCTGCGTACCATAATGATAACAATGTTATGACGAATGAAGAAGAACGCTGGGTCTGTTAGCCTAGCTTCACGAAACTGCAAACTGGTTTTCTGTACCTCACCAAGTGAGCATCTTGGACTCGGACAAGGAGCAGGGCTTTACAGGCCTCATGGACGCTGTTGTGAGAACAGCTTGATGATATCCAGTGCGCCATGTGTTCAGATGTACTGGACGGATGCAAGACGAGATGTGCACCCTTGAACGCCACATCGCAGGTTTTCCGCCGCTGGCTCTGCTTGCTCGGCCTGAGCCTCCTGCTGCTGTTCTGGTTCGGTGTCGTGATCACACGGGACGAGGCATCACCTGCTGCTGCCCACAGCTCAGGGCTCAGGGGCTACTTGAGGATCAGCCCCGGTGGGAACCAGGTGAGGGCATCCAGGGGCAACACTGGAACAATAGGAAGTGATTATTCTGGTTAGATATTCATGAGTCTAACAGCCTCAGGGTAGAAGCTGTTCCTCAGTCTAGTGGTTCTACACTTAATGCTTTTTAATCTCCTTCCTGAGGGGAGTGGGGCAAAAAGTGTGTGTGCTGGGTGAGTGGGGTCCTTCATGATGCAGGTGGTCCTCTTCCTGCATCTGGAGGTGTAGATGTCAGACACCAACAGACTTCTGTGCAGCCTTCACCACTCTCTGCAAAGTTTTTCTTTCTGCAGCTGTGCAGCCTCCATGCCCGTTGATGCTGGAGCACATTGTAGAGCTCGAGCTGTAGCCTACATTACACGAGTGTTAATTTACTTGAAATATAATTATTGTTTGCAATACTTTTAAGGCCAGAGAAGGCAGCACTGTTTCTTTTTTATGAGCAGTTTATTTTTTCTTGCTTTGACTTCAATGTAGTCATGAGGGAACACAGGTTGAAGTATTCTTGCAGCATAACAAATTAGCTGAACTAGGGCTGTAAATAATATCAATATCGCAATATATATAAATTTTTTCTTTCCTAGAAAAAAATTGATATTCATCCGCACGCATCGTACCTCTACATCCCTGGCACCAGTGTATCCTCAGAGTCTTCTCCACCGCTGGAGATATCATCACCGCGCAGAGAAGTGCACTTCTCCCAGAGCATGTCGATCAGATTCTGTTTCTAAACAAAAATCTGAGGAGAATGTAGCTCACTTGGTCTGCAGAGTAGACTTTCTGTTTAGAGTTCACTTATTAGTCAGCAGAGGCGGTCCTAGCCTATTTGGCGCCCTGTGCGAGCAACCCCAATGCCCCCCCCCCCCCGGCTAGGTTGCCAGTGGGGGTCCTCTCCCAGAAAATTTTGAATAAAATAGATGCCATTTCCTGCATTCTGGTGTATTTTAATGGGTTGTTCAACATCTAGTTTTACCTACATATATAAACTATTCAATAAGTATTTAGAGTTAATGGCAGAACAAGAAGTAGCCTGAGACAAACATGTAGCATTAACACATTATGAACATTATTCAAGAATTGTTTCTATAAGAACATTATCAAATATTTTATATGAACAGTAAGATACTAGCAA
>JBBPBX010002902.1:19778-37899 GCA_038048925.1 Garcialebias charrua
ATGACGGTTTGTAACTTGGGTAACGTTACGTCGGAAAAATATCTCCGACTGTGGACGATGTAGCGATGCTCAATGTAGTCCATGAATCTTTGGAATCTGACATCCTCACCAATGAAAAATAAAACTTCCACACCGCCGACATTATGAATTCAAGCATGGCACACATGACGTTTAATGGAATGGTCAATGTCCGATATTGAAATTTAACGTTAATATCGGCCGATACCATGCCGATAATATTGTGCATGCCTAGTTTTTGCGGTTGTTCTGAGTCGTCCCTGTGTTTCCGTAGCTTCGGAGCTGCTTTCTGACCTCGAGGGAGCGTTTCAGGAGAAAATCGACGCCGCCTACTTCGACACCAGCAAATATCTGCTGAACGTTCTGAACCGAAACTACCTGCTGCAGGAGCACCTGCAGGCCATGAGGAGATACCTGCTGCTGGGCCAAGGAGACTTCATCAGACACCTCATGGACCTGCTGAAGTTAGCGTTCCCCTTGTGCTTCTAAACCAAATCAAAGTTTTTTTTTAAAACAAAGCTAGGTGTTTGATTTGTGTGTTTTGCGTTGCACCAGACCTGAGCTGGCCCGTCCCGCTACAACGTTGTACCAACACAACCTGACGGGCATCTTGGAGACGGCCGTCCGGGCCACCAACGCTCAGTTTGACAACGCGGAGATCCTGAAGAGGCTGGACGTCCGCCTGCTGGAGGTAACGTCAACGTCCGCGCGGTAATCCCATCGAAGCGCCGCGGTTTCATCCAAGTGCTCGTTTGTGCTGCAGGTGTCTCCTGGAGACACGGGCTGGGACGTCTTCAGCCTGGACTACCACGTCGAAGGCCCCATCGCAACGGTAAGGGCCACCGTAAACCACTTAGCTCCTCGTGCACGAAAACACGTCGACGATGTCACGTTTCTGGACAGGTGTTCACGCGGGAGTGCATGGGCCACTACCTGCGCGTGTTTAACTTCCTGTGGAGGGCCAAGAGGATGGAGTACACCCTGACGGACATCTGGAAGGGACAGATGTGCAACGCCAAGCTGCTGAAAACCATGCCTGGTACACAAACACCTGTCCTCACGTTTGGGTTTTAAAGATGGCGGCAGGTAAAAGTAGAAAAAAAACTGCACGTTCTGCGAAAAGGCTGCGCAAGCACTTCTAGCTGAAAGCTGCTGAACAAAAAAAAAACTGAAAAGCACAGTACATATTAAATAAGCTGAAAGAAGAGCTATAGAGCTATCAAAAGCTAGAGATATCAAAAGGGTGTGACCTTTGACCCTGGCCATTGACCTTGTAACCCTAAAATCAACTGAGATCATCTTTGACCCACAAGATGTCCAGTTGTGAAGTTTGACATCTCTACGTTACACGGTGAGGAGATAGAGCTCAGACGAATAGCTTGTGTTAGCAATGGCGGCCATCTTGAATTTTTATTAGCTTTCGATTTGATCGCTCTCGGCTACTTCCACACCAGATTTTAGCTCAGTACGTCTAAAAATGACTGAGTTTAAACTAAAAGGAGCACAAAAAAAGCTAAAATTAGCAAATCAAATGTAGCTGAAAAAGTAACATTAAAGCTTGATTTAGCATAAAGATGCTAACAGTAGCAGAAGAAGCCCAAATGAGCAGAAAGAAGCTAAGAAAAAGTTGCTAAAATTAGCCCCCAAAAAACAAGTAGTTACAAAAGCTGAATTTAGCAGAAAGAAGCTGAAAATAGTCAATAGAAGATTAAAGTTCGCCAAAAAAAACTACAAGAAGCCAATTATCTAACAACAGCTTAACTTATCAGAAAGAAACCGAGAATAGCCCAACAAAAAAAAATCAGCAATAACAAAAAAGTTGTCCAAAAAAGCTAAAATTATACAGAAAAAAGTAGCTAAAAAAGCTGAATTTCGCTGGGAAAAAAAAAACATGTTTGCCAGAATGAGCAAAAAGGATCTGAAATTAGCTAAAAAGTAGCTGAATAGACAGAAACGTGAAATTAGCACAAAGAAGCAGGAATGGGAATTAAAATCTGAAACGAGATGAAAAGTAGCTGAAATAGCCAAAGTGAGCAGTAAAATGTAAACAGCTCAAAGGGTCTGAAGAGAGCTCCATTCATTTTCAATAAGAAAAACATGGCCGACAAAGCTAAATATTTCTGAAAGTAAAACACCAAAATTCAGAACAGGGTTGTCCTGGATGAGCCAAACGTTTTGAGGCATTTTATTTATTTCGGCTGTTTTTGTTGACCTTCCAGAGCTATCCGGTGTGCTGCACCAGTGCCACATCCTGGCCTCTGAGATGGTCCACTTCATCCACCAGATGCAGTACTACATCACTTTCGAGGTGCGTCCGACCACACCTTTTACAGAAGAACAGCGTGGACGTGTGATTATAACATTTACGAATTAATTTATCTTCCAAAGAGTTTTTTTTTTTTTTTACAAGATGAGTATTGTGGCAAAAATCTAATGAAATTCAGTTTGATTGAAAGTTAGATAAACAAAAAAGTTATTTTGGATGAAACCAAAAAAGCGCCAGATTGCCGTTTGATTTTTTTCATTCGTTCAACCTTTATTTCTACAGGTTCATCCTATTGAGCCTTGAAGACTTATTTACAAGAGAGACCTGATTTCTTTAACGAAGAGTGATTACAACAGTGAATAAAAACAACAACAATAGACAGTCATAAAATAGGCATACAAATTGATTTTATTTTTTTACAAATTACAATAAAATGCCAACCAAATGGATAGTCAAAAGGAAAAAGTTGCGGAAAAAAACAGCTAGATAATAAGGTGGTATAGAAAATTAAAAACAGGAACATGACTGCTTTGGTTTTTCCCAAGAACGTAGCAAATGTTTGAAGCCACTTAGAGAGGTCAAGGTCGAGAGCTTCAGATCTTTTTGTAAGATATTCCAGGAGCAGAGTAGGACAAGGCCCTTTTGCCAAGTTTGGTTCGCACTGAGGAAACATTGCATGTAATAATGTCATGAGAGCGCACGCTGTAGCTGCACTCACTCAGAGACATGTAGGAGGAGATGTATGAAGGCAGCAGACCAAGAAGTGATTTAAAGATGAAAATGTACCAGTGGGAGAGTCTGTATGAAATTATTGATGTCCAGTTAACCAGTGAATGCAGGGTGCAATGATGGGTACAGTAGTTGCAGCCAGTTATGAATCTTAGTGCATCATGATAGACAGCATCCAGCATCTACAAGGTGCTTGTAGGAGCGTTCATGTAGAGAATGTCACCGTAATCAATGGAGGAAATGGAAGTCTGTTACAAGGCGTTTCCTAGCATTCAGAGTTAGACAGGATCTATTTCTGAAAAAGAAACTCGGTTTTAATTTAATTTTCTTTACCAAGTTTTCGACACTAACCATAAAAGAGATGTAAATTCACCAAGATACTAAAATATTTATAGGAATCAACAAACTCAATAGGGACACCATTTGAGGATAAAATCGGAGGAAGAACTGTGGGACCGACTTCCTATTTGAAAAAAAGCATCCCTTTGGTTTTATCAGCATTTAGGACAAGTTTGAGACGGAACAAATCTGACTGGATGATGTCAAAGGCGGATTGCAAAAGCTGGAAAACCTTAGCCACTGTTTTATCTCGACAATAAACAACTGTATCATCAGCATAGAAATGTAAGGATGCATCAGGGATGCTCTGACCTACATTACCTATGTTGATTGCAAAGAGGGTGGGTCCTAAGACTGAGCCTTGTGGTACACCATTGTTGACTGAACCCTAACCCTTAAATGATTTTCAACAAAAGAGTATGCAGTTAAATTAGTCGGAAGTAGACGCGCATACGACAAGATTCAAAATACTGCTGAGTGTTACTTTGTTCCAAAAACATTAATTTAGTGGAAATAAATACCCTTAAATGAGTCCACAAAATTAACATTTTCTGTTTGTGGAAAAACTACCGGAAAAAATACAATTTCCGGTATGTCCAACATTCATCTTTAGGGAGGAAAAACTAAAATGTTTAGGTTATTTTTTATGTGGAAATTACTGAAAAGGAACTTGTATATTTTCCCGGTCTTTTTATTTTTCACAAGAAGAATACCCTGTCCATTTTAGAATGTTTATTTCAATTGTACAGTCCACGAAATTAACGTTTTCTGTTTGTGGAAAAACTACCGGGAAAAATATAATTTCCGGTAAATCCAACATTGTTAGCCAACAAAGTCCATGCTCAATAATCCAGGTATACAATCCAACAATTTTCAGTCAGGTCATCTGGACGATTTTTTTATCGGAAATTTTATTTTTTTTCCCGGTACTTTTTCCACATGAAGAAAACTTGGTGCTTGTAAGAAAAATTAAAACCACTGGCAAATTGTATATTTCTGGTAATTCCTACATGTACATTAATCAGTTTTTTTGAAATCGTTTATTAACACAAAAGTAACAATTTTGTATCTACCGTAGTAGTTTCTACACAAGAAGAAAATGTAAATGTGGACTGTACGGCTGAAATAAACAAACTAAAATGGATGTTATTCTTCTTAGAAAAACAAGACTACCGGTAGATAGGTTAAATTATAAATGATGAGCTATTTATATTTTATCCTCATTTCACGTTATTTGCACAAAATTAATAAAAAGTTTTTGGAATCTAGTAACGTTAATGTGAGTGTATGTATATTAGTACAGTATATGGGTTAAGACTAGAGTCCGACTGATATGGAAATTTTGTCTTCCTCCAATATTCGAGCTAATGCTGATAACCGATGTATTGGCTGGAAATTATTGAGCGTTCTCCACCCCAACAATCTAAGTAAACGGCTACTTTTAAACCCGTTTTAACCCTTGACGTCTTGAAACAGTCTTCCTAACATGCGTTCACGTTTTCTATTCTTCACTATTCACCATAAAGTTATCAAGTGTGTTACAAATTCATTGTTTCAACAGTCGTGTAGATTCCTGATATTCAGCATATTGGGGGTGAAAATTTGAAGTGTTTAAATCGATGCATAATGGGACAATCATCACCGATACGATAAACCCCAAACCAATATATTGGCCTAAAATATCGATTTTGCCGATTTATCAATCAGGCTCTAGTTATGAGCTACCGGCCAAGTCAAAATGTGTTTTTCCCAAATACAGGTAGTCCTCGACTTACGAACGAGTTCCGTTCCTACGGCCGTTCGCATGTCGGAAATCGCCGTAAGTCGGAAAATACGTCCAAACGGCACCTCATACGTACAGTACTTTATTTTACCAAGCACTTAGCCTATCCTAACACATTACCATACATAATTATCAAAAACCACACACATTTAGGAGCCATTTTTAAGGAAAAAAAGAGTTAATCACCTACTGGTATGCTGGTCTCCGTCTGTTAGCATGTTAGCTCTTGCTCCTCCAAGTTCTGCAGCTTCCAGTTGCTTCACTCGGTCCACAGCTCCTAACCTCCTCTGCTCTGTCTGTTCCGGTCTGCCCAAACCATGCGGTCTGAAGTAAATTTCCACTGAAGCTACTCCCCCTCTCTCCACCGAGTTCTCTCCCCCCTCCCCTCTTGTAAATTTAAAGGCGCATAAACGGCGTAACTAGAAGCAATGCTTTTCAATGTGGCGCGTTCGTAAAGTCGAATCGCCGTAAGTCGAGACCGCCGTAAGTCGAGGACTACCTGTAACATAAAATCCGGTGAGGCTCAGATGTCCCAGCTTTTCACCGGCCTTGAACACAGCATCACCTTTGTGGATCTTATCGGACGCTTGCTTGACGACTTTTGGGACTTATTTATCTCCGTAAAAGTGCAATGTTAATCCCACTCGTGTGTTCAGGTGCTGGAGTGCTCGTGGGACGAGTTGTGGAACAAAGTCCACCGGGCCCAGGACCTGGACCACATCATCGCCGCCCACGACGTCTTCCTGGACACCATCATCTCCAGATGTTTGCTGGACAATAACAGCAGGGTAACGGCGCCGTCGGGCTGTTTGATCGTTCTCCCCCGTTCACAGAAACCTAACCGGCTTTTCTCCGTCCAGTCTCTTTTGAACCAACTGAGGGCCATATTCGACCAGATCATCGAGTTTCAAAGTGCCCAGGACGCCCTGTACCGCTCGGCGCTGGAGGAGCTCGGCCTCCGCCTGCACTTTGAGGAGAAGAAGGCGGAGCGGGAGGCGGAGGTAAGAACCGAAGGAGCGCTTATCAGAGCGGAGGTGTGGTGGTGTCCGATTTAACGAGTGTGGCTGCTGATCCAGGGTCAGTGGGGCGTGAGGGCCCAACAGGAAGCGGAGGAGAAGAGGAGGATCCAGGAGTTCCAGGACACCATCCCAAAAATGAGGTCCCAGCTCAGGATCCTCACCCACTTCTACCAGGTACCAGCCGCACCGCCCACAGCCTCGAAACGAGCCTCGGGTTTACCTAAGAGTTTAACGAGCTCCTCCCTGCAGAGCATCGTCCAGCAGTTCCTGGTCCTGCTGATGACCAGTTCCGACGAGAGTCTGCGCTTCCTCAGCTTCCGGCTGGACTTCAACGAGCACTACAGGTTCGTCCGAACGTTACGTGACCCGTTAGCCTCTTCGTCCGTCTCCAGGCAGACTTAAGATCCAGCCGTGAAACTGAACGGGTAAAAAACCGGATATTTGTTCCAAACTTGTTTTTTTTCTTTTTTTTTAACTAACGCGCGGAGGAGCCCGGAGCCAGGTGAGGCTGGAGGCTCGGAAACTTAACTCGTTTTAAAAGTGAAATGTTTATTTAGGACAGGGGTGGGCAACGTTTCTTTTATTTTTTTCCCCCAGAGGCCCAAATCAAGATATTTAATTTTCTTTACGAAATATAGTCTGGGGTACATTTTTCAATCTTTTTCTTGTTGCAGCAAATGTCTCCCCAATGCTAGAAATGGAAAGTAAGACGTCCTTTTTATAAACTGGCTCTTGTGACGTCTGTTAACATAAATATATATATATTTTTAAACTGAAGTACAGGTGCAGGTCATAAAATTAGAATGTCATGAAAAAGTTGATTTATTTCAGTAATTCCATTCAAAAAGTGAAACTTGTATATTATATTCATTCATTACACACACTGATATTGCAAATGTTTATTTATTTTAATGTTGATTATAACTGACAACTAATGAAAACCACAAATTCAGTATCTCAGAAAATTAGAATGTTGTGAAAAGGTTCAATATTGAAGACACCTGGTGCCACACTCTAATCAGTTAATTAACTCAAAACACCTGCAAAGGCCTTTAAATGGTCTCAGTCTAGTTCTGTAGGCTACACAATCATGGAAGACTGCTGACTGACAGTTGTCCAAAAGACGACCGTTGACACCTTTCACAAGGAGGGCAAGACACAAAAGGTCATTGCTAAAGAGGCTGGCTGTTCACAGAGCTCTGTGTCCAAGCACATTAATAGAGAGATGAAGGAAAGGAAATGATGTGATAGAAAAAGTGTACAAGCAATATGGATAACCACACCCTGGAGAGAGGATGGTGAAACAAAACCCATTCCAAAATGTGGGGGAGATTCACAAAGAGTGGACTGCAGCTGGAGTCAGTGCTTCAAGAACCACCACGCACAGACGTATGCAAGACAAGGGTTTCAGTTGTTGCATTCCTTGTGTCAAGCCACTCTTGAAAAAGAGACAGCGTCAGAAGCGTCTTGCCTGGGACTGCTGCTGAATGGTCCAAAGTTATGTTCTCTGATGAAAGTAAATTTTGCATTTCCTTTGGAAATCAAGGTCCCAGAGTCTGGAGGAAGAGAAGAGGAACAGAATCTATGTTGCTTGATGATCATTGTCAAGTTTCTACACTCAGTGATGGTTTGGGCCATGTCATCTACTGGTGTTGGTCCACTGTGTTTTCTGAGGTCCAAGGTCAACGCAGCCATCTATGAGGAAGTTTTAGAGCACTTCCTGCTGCTGACCAACTTTATGGAGATGCAGATTTCATTTTCTAACAGGACTTGACACCTGCACACAGTGACAAAGCTACCGGTACCTGGTTTAAGAGCCATGGTCCTGTTCTTAATTGTTCAGCAAACTCACCTGACCTGAACTCCATAGAAAATCTATGGGTTATTGTGAAGAGGAAGATGTGATTCACCAGACCTAACAATTCAGAAGAGCTGACGGTCACTATCAGAGCAACCTGGACTCTCAATACCCACCTAAATTGTCAGAATGCTCCTGCCGCCCCCTTTTGGCCGCTTGTCACGGTCACACTGGGAGACACTGAGACGCATCTGTTGACGCGCACTGGGGGGAGGCAGAGGAGGGAGTCTAGCTCGTTTTCCGGGTCAGTTGTTGTGTTTTCATGCTGCTGGCAGATAAAATCAGCAGCACATGACCCCCGTTCCTACTGGAGTGGGTTTTCTACGAGCCGAACTGCAGCTCCGACAGTCTTTGTTGAGATTAAAACTTTTTTTATGTTTGGGGTGATCGTACGCTGGAGCGGACAGCAGCAACTGTTTAAAATGCCAAGTTTCTTACCGGAGTCTGGTTCCAATTCATGGAGGCTCGATGGGGTAAGTTTAAAAAGTCCAAAAAAAGTCCCGTTGTCGTTGTGTAATCACATAGCAGAGGCTCTCCCGATTGGTTGTTGCGATGCGTCGAGCAACGTCGAGCCGCAAAATATCAACTTTTCGATCCGACGCTGCTCAACGCGTAGGTTGATTCGGGCGTGCGCGGAAAGGAACTGCTGCGTGCCGCTTCAAACACTCAAAACGCGCCGCTTCACGATACGCCGCGCCTCGACGCGCCTCCACATAGACTTTGCATGTAAACCGGCCGCTTCCGCCGCCCGACACGGGTCCAGTGGGTAACCGGCATTATAACACTGAGCAGTGACACAGACTGATCGACTCCATGCCACAACACATTGCTGCAGTAATCCAGACAAAAGGAGCAACAAGTACTGATGATGTACATGTTCATACTTTTCATGTTCATACTTTTCATGCTCATACTTTTCATGTTCATACTTTTCATGTTCATACTTTTCAGTTGGCCAACATTTCTAAAAAAAAAACTTTTAATTGGTCTTAAGTAATATTCTAATTTTCTGAGATACTGAATTTGTGGTTTTCATTAGTTGTCAGTTATAATCATCAACATTAGAAAACATAAACATTTGACATATATCAGTCTGTGTGTAATGAATGAATATAATATACAAGTTTCACTTTTTGAATGGAATTACAGAAATAAATCAACTTTTTCATGATATTCTAAATTTATGACCAGCACCTGTATGTATATGGAGTCTTTAAGGTTCTGTTTAGTTCTAGTAACATAAGAAATAAAAAAAAACAGTTAATCCAAAATATCCTAATGCATGCTCAATGTAGAAAAGTCTAACAAAGTTAAATCAGGTCCTCTGGACGGATTTAAAAAAATTGTTGAAACGTTTCGTCTTTTATCTAAAATACTGTCAATGCTGTATCACTCAGCCCTCTGTGAATCGCAAGCGGCCATCAGGGCACTAACGATCAGTTGTTAGTCTGATGGTCCTCCTTGATCATGTGAACATCAACAACAAACTAGTTGATCCACTATGAGAAGGTGCTATTTATAAAACTGAGTTTGTTGCAGCTCCTCAGACTGAATTAGGTTTTCAAGATATTTAATTTAAGCTTCCTCAACTTTCATTTATAAAACGTAGGTTTTATTAAAATATTTAAGTTTTCTTTTAGGGGCCGGGTAGAATTATCCAAGGGCCATTTTTGGCCCTCGTGCCACACGTTGCCCACGTCTGAATTAGGCTGTAGATTTAGTGTCGGATAGTTCCTCAAAGGTTTTTAAATCCAGTTTTTGTTTGTTCTTTTACGTTCCTCCAGGGCCAGAGAGCCGAGGCTGCGAGCTTCTCTCGGCGCCTCCAGAGGCCGCCGCCTCTCGAACATCTGACGTGTCGAGGTGACCCCACGTCTCAAAGGCACGATCCAGACCTGCGGCGGCGAGCCCCGAGCGACATCAGCCGGAATAGCGCCCAGAACTTTCATTCAAAAATAACATTTAACTAAGGTTTCTGCACGAACTCTGCAAAATCTGAGTTTATTTCAGGAAACTTTTCCATCCGATCGCGATGACGAGGAGACATTCGTACACCAATTGTTTTTTTTTTATACAGGTGTATCTGTACACTCACCTGGGATGGCCTGGTGTGAGCGTGACGAGCGTTTCTTCTCGATTTTGTATTTATAAAATTTATTAAAATGATAAATTGTAATTATTATATTGCAAGCTGTCGTGAAAGTGAGTTTTGTTCTTGTTAAGGTGGAAAAAAGGCAAAAATCTTCCTTTGTCTTACAGTACAGTTTGTTTTGGCTTCTCAGGTGAGTTGAATTATCTCCTCGGATAGTTTTAAAAACCATCTTTACTTCATAAAATCCAAATTAGTGGCAAGTTTTTAACCAAACAGCTGACCAGACTGAAGCAGATTTCAACAATCAACTAATATTTTGTTTATTTCTATCATTACAAGTTCATTTTTTATGTATTATTATTTGAGAACGAAGTTATGTTAAAGCTACTGTATGTAACTTTTCTAAAAATATATTTTTAACATATTTCTTCACTCTGTCACTATCTCCCGACAGACTGATATTAGACAGGTAATCTCTGAAAAAAACTATAGTCCTCTGGCTTCTCCCGGTGGTACTACAAGCATTTCTAAAAACCCACAGTGACCCGCCGTTAACCAGCCAATAAAAACAGAGTTTGGTTCATGAAAGCTTCTCACGCCCATCCCCCGCCTGTCCCAACCCCGCCTGGCCAGTCACGAGACAGGCCATGCTGTGGAGGAGGAGCTAAGGAGGGTGAGTTGCAGGTCAGCCAGAGCAAGGGGGAGGGACCAGAAAGGTGTCTCTGTTCAAATTTTTTCTAAGTCCAGCGTTTTCCAGAAACTACATACTGAAGCTTTAAAGAACCTCATCCTTCCACAAAAACTACAAAAGTTTCCAAACAAAACTTTAAATCTTGTGAACGCTACTTCGGGAAAATGCATTCAAGGAAAAAAAGCTTGTTTTTTTAACATAACTGGTCAAATTTAACTTTTTTTAGTTCAGTTACATCCAAACAAAGCAAACGCTTCCTGTTGGTGAACTAATATTTCATCTATCAGAGTAAATGTCTTCACCTTTTGTTCGTTCGGGTGAGGTTTGATGCGGTACTGAGTGTATGAAGACCAAACTGATCCTGGGTCAGCCCGTCTACATTCTGTATATAATCTTTATTGTACAGCACATCGTGTATAAACGCCAGAGATGCTCTAACATCTTCCCTTCTTTAATAAAAACACATTTTTGACAAACCGCTGTTTATTTTCTTAGGCATGCTGCCTCCTGCTGGTAACACTGGAGACACCGGTAAACTGTTCCACCACAGTAATGCCATGTTTATATTTAAACTACAACAACACTGACAAATCAAATAAAACAGACCTGCGAACTTGTTGCTATTCTGTGAAAATCGCAGATTTCAATCCAAATTAATGCTGCAAGCAGCATTGAGGCCCTCGCAGCTTAGCGCCGCTCCGGCCTTATTGCGGCGACCGCGGGAGCTCCAGGTCGCCAGCTCAAACGCTCTCGTGCCCATCCCGCATCCGTTTGCCAAGAACAGTTAGCGAATACAGTTTCAGTCTTGTATGTTACACAGGCAGAAGCTGGAAGAGTCACCCAATAATCGTGAGTTTCTTGTGTGAGTTGGCAGGGCTTAAGTTATGTCATGAATCAACAATAACAATGATCAGTGAAATGTTGGACTAACTGAGATTTAATTTTGACGACACCTGGGTTAAAATTAAATCTCAGGAAGTCCAACATTTCACTGATCACATCAACTCTGTGGATAAATATATCAAGTTCACACGAGAAGATGTAAAAAATGGCAGGTTGGCTTTCTTGGACTGTGAGGTCTCAGTTTCTGATAGAGGAAATTTGCAAACTGAGGTGTACCGCAAACCCACCCACACAGACCAGTATTTACAGTTTGACTCCCATCACCCTCTGGAGCACAAGTTAGGAGTCATCAGGACTCTGTACCACAGAGCAGACAGCGTCCCCACTAACTCAGCAGCCAGACAGAAGGAGAAATCACACACAAAACAGGCTCTAGAGAAATGTGGATATCCTAACTGGGCCTTCCTGAAAGAAGAAACCCAAACAGGACTCCAGCCAGCCATCAGGTGAAAAGAAGGAACCCAGACCCAGACCAGTGGTCATTCCGTATGTTGCGGGAGTTTCAGAGACATTGAGACGTTTATTTTCTAAACACAACGTCCCAGTGGCTTTTAAACCCCAAAATACATTACGACAAAGACTGGTTCATCCCAAAGATCCAGTCCCCCGGCACAAACAGAGTAATATTGTGTATGCTGTTCAGTGTCAGGAGGGCTGTGATCAGTCTTATATCGGGGAAACTAAACAGCCACTGGCCAAAAGGATGGCCCAGCACAGAAGATCAACATCATCAGGTCAGGACTCTGCGGTCTACACTCATCTCCAGGCCAGCGGTCACTCTTTCAGGGATGAAGATGTTCACATCCTTGATAGAGAGGAACGATGGTTTGAGAGAGGAGTAAAGGAGGCCATCTTTGTGAAAAGAAACCGTCCATCATTAAACAGAGGTGGAGGCCTCCGGGTTCAACTGTCCCCCTCTTACAATGCTGTTATTGCTAGTATCACTCAGCCCTCTGTGAATAGCAAACAACCATCAGGGTGCTAACGATCCATCGTTAGGCTGATGGTCCTCCTTGATCATGTGAGCAGCTGGTTTTGGCTGTCATCAGCCAACTGGTTGATCCACTGTGAGAGGGTGCTATTTATAAGACTGAGCTGAATACAGCACCTCAGACTGAGGAAGTCTTTCGGACGAAAGACGAAACGTTTCTACATTTTTTTTTGTTGCTTTGCTTTGTTTTGTTTTTTGAATGTCCAGAGGACCAGACTTAGCTTTTTTAGACACCAACTATTATGACTTAATCAATATTTAGTAGTAAGTCAGTTAAGAATTCTGACAAAAACTGAGAGCAAGCGCCTGGTGGACGATATATAAAAAGTGGCTTTTCTGATTTCCATTTTGGATGAGAAAGACTGAGGGACAGTGATTCAAAAGAATCATAACTAATAACTGGTTTGGCATTAATCAATAATCCTGACTGAAAAATAGAAGTAATCCTCCACCTCGGCCAGTTGTTCTAGGAACATGAAAATTTTAATAATTAACAGGAGTGGATTCATACTGTACTAACAAAATCATCTTGTAGCCAGGTTTCTGTCAGACAGAATAAATCAATATGATGATCGGTTATCAGTTCAGTAACTAACAGGGATTTAGAAAAAAGGGACCTGATGTTCAATGATACACATTTAATGATTTTATTAGCTCTGGTAAAGTAACTGTTTATTTTAATAAGATTTTTATGGTTTATATTTTTAGAGCTGATTATTGGTTTATTTAAGTCCGGGACTAGCCTTAATCTGGTCTGTGAAACCGGCCCTAAACATTTTAATCTGAAACTAACCTAATAAAGTCTTTTTATTTCACGCAGGCCTGTGGCCCCTTCTGCTGAGAGGAAGTGTAACAACACATGTTTATTTATAACTGATGGAAACACATGAAAATAGCTATCATTTAAATTAGATCAGATCTAGTTTATATTATCTGTTTATTGTGTATATTATTGATGATATATTTATAATTGATGTAAATGTTGAACAGCTATAATCTTTTATATTCATGATCATTAATATTGATGTTAGATCATCTGTTAATAATCTATAATCTATTATAATCTGAGGGTGATGTTAGTGTGCAACTAGTTTGAAAGGAGGCGGGTGATCTGCAGGAAGAGATTGCATGAAGAGACCGACACGTCCCCCAGTTAGAGGAATAAATGTCACCCGCCACATTTCATGCCAGATTAAAACTGAAATCATCGTAAGAAAATTCAAAGTTCATCTCAGATTATTTTGGATCAAAGAAACTGAGACAGAATTTGATCAAATTGTAATAAATTTATTTTAAAAGAAGAAAAGAAAATAGAAAGATCTTCCTGTAAAAGTAGTGGTTCTAGCTTCATTTACAGATAATCTGAATTATTTCTTTAACCTTGACTTTAGCTTGATTGGTTCAATGGTAAATTCAACACAGAAGCAGTCAACAATCTATCATAGATAATGTAAATATGAAAAGGTCAAAGTTCATCATCATCAGGATCCAATCAGTTTCTTATCAAACAACCTGCTGCTGCTTCAACATCTGTGGATCATCAGAACTCAGCTCTTCTTTCCTCCACTAAGATCTTCAGGTGTCCCACCTGCAGAGAGAAGAGAGAGTGAGAGAGCAGCTAACTTCCTGTCTGCAGCCTCTCTCCATCAGCTGTCAGTCAGTCATGCAGCATCATCCAGTAGAAAGAGCAGCAGCACTTCAGTCCTGTTCAGAGCAGCTGTGGAGCTTCATGTTCACGTGTTGGAGTGAAGCTCACACACCTGCAGAGACTTTCAGCATCAAGTGTGTTTCCTCTGCAGCTTTCACTCAAGTCCACAGAGGAACCAAAGTGCTGAGAGTCATGAAGCTTCATCACTGCACAAACACTGGAGGGATGGATTTCCTGCTGTTACATGTCAACTGCTGCTCCATTTCAACACACAAACTCTGTGTGCTGATGAACATCTCATCTGTTTCTGAACACATCAGCTGACTAAGAAACATGGAGGCTGTCACTGAACACATCTGGATGAAACAAAGGACAGATGTGATGAGTGGACTTCAGCAGTCTGGACCAGGGCTGTGTCAGATCATATTGTCCACAATAATACTGGTATAAATTTCATCCTGATAGAAAAGAGTCCCATCATGATGTTCACTGTAGAGCGACGACACCATGATGTTGTGTTGAAGGACACCTGGTGGTGATTTTGTTCCTACATCATCACAAATATTGTTATTGAAAACTTTCAAAGGACATCTACTGACCTCAGAGTCTGCAGTTTGTAGTCTGGACTCTCCACAAGATCCAACAGCTGCTGAACATCTGGAGCACACAGGTGGTTGTAACTCAGGTCCAGTTGTTTCAGATGGGAGGGGTTGGACTTCAGAGCTGAGACCAGAGAAGAACAGCTGATCTCTGACAACCTGCAGTGATCCAATCTGAATAAAGAATAAAAGATGTGAGCTGAAGCAACAGGATGCAGGTTCAAACTGAAATATGAACTAAATGATTGAAGTGACAGAATTAGTTTTACTGGATGTCAGAGACACAAAAACTGAATCCATTCAAGGTCGCAAACTTTTCATTTGAAACATTTCTCTAACTTTTGCTACTTGCTGGAGTCTGACTGAGGTTATTAAAAAGCTCGTTAAACATGTGAGTGGGTCGTTAGCGCCACCAAGGTGTGGGAACATGTACTGTAATCAGCCTCTCATGTTCTGGTGTTTTCAAGTGAACATTGATGTGATCTCAGTCCCACATTTGAAAAACTGATTTGTTTAGAGACATAGAGGTGGAGATCCTGGACAACTTGTGGGTCATGACCCAACAGTTAAGAATCTGTGCTTTAGTTCATCATTAAAGTTCCTCGTTTCTTTCTGCATCCTGGGGTCAACTCTCCAACCAGCTGTGACTCTCAGCTACTACCACACCACATTTTAGCTCACTATCTGAAAAACTCCCTGTTACAGATGCTTTGGTACAGGCTAAGGTTGATTATCTGTGGCGGCCATCTTGAATCTGGTTCACAACCACACTTCATCAGTTCTAGATGTTCATCTAATGATGACTTTCTAAGAGTTTATTAGAATATTTTCAGTGATTTATGAGACATTTTGTTAACAAACAAACTGCACACAGACAAAGCAGAAACAGGTAAAAACATGATCGCTCTTCCTTCTCCTTCAGCGCTGAGACAACTGTTTCATGGTGAATCCAGTAAAAGTGATTTAAAGTTAAAACAAGCAGAAAACATGTTTTTGTTCTAAAAAAGGTTTTAAGACGTTTGTAAAGAGAAACTTCAAAACAGACGTGTTCAAGTTGAACTTTTGAAATGAATGAAACATTTATACCAGAATAAATTGTGAAGTATCAGAGAATGATTTTAGTTGGACAAACATAGAAAACCTCCAACAGCTGCAGTGAACTGACCTCAGAGCCTCCAGTCTACAGTTTGGACTCTCCAGGAAATCACAGAGCTCCTTCACTACAGAGTCAGACAGCTGGTTCTCACTCAGGTCCAGTTGTGTCAGATGGGAGGGGTTGGACTTCAGAGCTGAGACCAGAGAAGAACAGCTGATCTCTGACAACTGCAGCTCGCCAATCTGAATAAAGAATAAAAGATGTGAGCTGAAGCAACAGGATGCAGGTTCAAACTGAAATATGAACTAAATGATTGAAGTGACAGAATTAGTTTTACTGGATGTCAGAGACACAAAAACTGAATCCATTCAAGGTCGTAAACTTTTCATTTTAAAATTTCTCTAACTTTTGCTACTTGCTAGAGTCTGACTGAGGTTATTAAAAAGCTCGTTAAACATGTGAGTGGGTCGTTAGAGCCACCAAGGTGTGGGAACATGTACTGTACTGTAATCAGCCTCTCATGTTAACAGTAACAGTTCTGGTGTTTCAAGTGAACATTGATGTGATCTCAGTCCCACATTTGAAAAACTGATTTGTTTAGAGACATAGAGGTGGAGATCCTGAACAACTTGTGGGTCATGACCCAACAGTTAAGAATCTGTGCTTTAGTTCATCATTAAAGTTCCTCGTTTCTTTCTGCACCCTGGGGTCAACTCTCCAACCAGCTGTGACTCTCAGCTACTACCACACCACATTTTAGCTCACTATCTGAAAAACTCCCTGTTGCAGATGCTTTGGTACAGGCTAAGGTTGATTATCTGTGGTGGCCATCTTGAATCTGGTTAACAACCACACTTCATCAGTTCTAGATGTTCATCTAATGATGACTTTCTAAGAGTTCATGGGAGACCGGGCTTTCAGTGTGGCTGCCCCCCGCCTTTGGAACTCTCTTCCTGACTGCCTGAGAGCTCCACATTCACTGGTTGACTTTTTTTTCATTCATTCAACCTTTATTTAGTCAGGTAAATCTTTTGAACCTCATGGGCTCATTTACGAAAGCGACCTGCTAAAACTAAAGAACAATGAACAGCAGTGATAGAATTTCATTAAACAATAAACAAACAAACAATAAACAATAGAAAACAAAAAGAGAGATAAAAAAACTGCATAAACTACACCACTCTGTTTGTGTGTGGCCATCTTGAATCTGGTTAACAACCACACTTCATCAGTTCTAGATGTTCATCTAATGATGACTTTCTAAGAGTTTAGTAGAATATTTTGCTAACACACAAACTGCACACAGACAAAGCAGAAACAGGTAAAAACATGATCACTCTTCCTTCTCCTTCAGCGCTGAGACAACTGTTTCATGTTGAATCCAGTAAAAGTGATTTAAAGTTAAAACAAGCAGCAAACATGTTTTTGTTCTAAAAAAGGTTTTAAGACGTTTGTAAAGACCCTGATGCATGCTCAATAATCCAGGTAGAAAAATCCAAAAAAGCTAAGTCTGGTCCTCTGGACATTCAAAAAACAAAACAAAACAAAGCAAAAAAAACTGTAGAAACGTTTCGTCTTTCGTCCGAAAGACTTCCTCAGTCTGAGAAGCTGTGTTCAGCTCAGTCTTATAAATAGCACCCTCCCACAGTGGATCAACCAGTTGGCTGATGACAGCCGAAACCAGCTGCTCACATGATCAAGGAGGACCATCAGCCTGACGATGGATCGTTAACACCCTGATGGTTGTTTGCTATTCACAGAGGGCTGAGTGATACTAGCAATAACAGCATTGTAAGTGGGGGACAGTTGAACCCGGAGGCCTCCACCTCTGTTTAATGATGGACGGTTTCTTTTCACAAAGATGGCCTCCTTTACTCCTCTCTCAAACCATTGTTCCTCTCTATCAAGGATGTGAACATCTTCATCCCTGAAAGAGTGACCGCTGGCCTGGAGATGAGTGTAGACCGCAGAGTCCTGACCTGATGATGTTGATCTTCTGTGCTGGGCCATCCTTTTGGCCAGTGGCTGTTTAGTTTCCCCGATGTAAGACTGATCACAGCCCTCCTGACACTGAACAGCATACACAATATTA
>JBBPBX010002902.1:58930-72555 GCA_038048925.1 Garcialebias charrua
ACGTCTCCTATTTACCAGAAGCTGCGCCTACCAGTTCTACAAGAGAGCGCTCAGGCATAAGATGGATATGTTTGCTCCCAGAGAGGTGAGCTTTGAAGAGGATGACGAAGGGGAACGCAAGACTTGACCTAACAGTGGAGGTATGGACATGTCTAGGAGCGATGCCAGTGAGGTTTTTCATTCAGAGGCTTATATGAGGGTGAGAAAACGTCTAAGGAACGGAGAAGTGTGCTGTGCCCATTTTTAAGAACAAGGGTGGTGTACAGAGTTGTAGTAACTACAGAGGAATTAAGTTGATGAGTTACATGATGAAGATCTGGGGGAGAGTTGTGGAAGCAAGACTTTGGGCTTGGCTTGAACATAGGTCTTTAGCTTCAGCAGGTGATTCTGTTTGCAGAAAATCTTCCATGCAGTGAATTATCAGAATAAAAGCTGGTGCATATCGCAGGCCCAGTATTTTGGGTCTTCAGTGGATTTTTTCCCTGTTTTACAAAGACATGACTTTCACAGTCTGCTCTTGTGTTGTACTCCGTTGTTTGAGAATGGACACTTTTTGCTGACTGATGATAATGTACAGTCTGTGCAGCCCCACAACTGTCCACTCTGCCACTGCATAGTTCAGTGGTACAATGTGAGACAATTTCCAGTCACAGGGTACCACAGTTTTAAAAGTCATTGTGTTCAAACCACTACATTTTGTTCATACTGCTGTAGCAGTTTAAATGCCTGCAAGTGGGAACCCATAGACAGTAACATTTATTGCTCCTTGATGCACAAATACTTGCTTCCCCCTTCCCTTTTGCAACAAGCTGTCACTCACCCTCTTGTTTAAAGGTGCAGTCTGTAAGTTTTCTAAAAAAAATATATTTAACATATTTCTTCACTCTGTTTCTATCTCCTGACAGACTGATGTTAGACAAGTAATCTTTGAAAAAACTATATTCCCCTTGCTTCTCCAGGTGTTACTAAAAGCATTTCTAAAAACCCACAGTGACCCGCCGTTAACCAGCCAATAAAAACAGAGCTTCTCACGCCCCTAACCCACGCCCCCGCCTGTCCCAGCCCCAGCGGCCGCGCACGTTCTCGTTCAAAGGATTGCAAAGCGATGCAGGACTGTTTTGTATGTGACACAAATGTATTAAATTCCCCTTCTTCATCCCTGATCTGGACTTTTGTTTTTTTGCCAAAAGTCAAGTGATCGCTTCCTCCTCCGCTGACTCCATGACTGAAATGATGAGGAAATGAATTAATTTGTCACGAGCAAATTAAACTCGGGTTCAACGTGGCTGTTTGAGGCTCTGCAGATTTCCTGGTGTTCTGGTGTGCTGGACCAGTGCTCCATGTTTTTATTTTATTTTTTAGAACGGACACTTTTTGCTGACTGATGATAATGTACAGTCTGTGCAGCCCCACAACTGTCCACTCTCAAAAAGGCAAAGCTCTCAATTTACCGATCGATCTACGTTCCCACCCTCATCTATGGTCATGAGCTTTGGGTTATGACCGAAAGAACAAGATCTCGGATACAAGCGGCTGAAATGAGTTTTCTCCGCAGGGTGGCTGGACTCTCCCTTAGAGATAGGGTGAGAAGCTCAGTCATCCGGGAGGGACTCGGAGTAGAGCCGCTGCTTCTCCACATCGAGAGGAGCCAGTTGAGGTGGCTCGGGCATCTGGTTAGGATGCCTCCTGGACGCCTCCCTGGTGAGGTGTTCCGGGCATGTCCCACCGGGAGGAGACCCAGAGGAAGACCCAGGACACGCTGGAGGGACTATGTTTCTCGGCTGGCCTGGGAACGCCTTGGGATTCCCCCAGAGGAGCTGCTCCAAGTGGCTGGGGAGAGGGAAGTCTGGGCCTCCCTACTTAGGCTGCTACCCCCGCGACCTGACCCCGGATAAGCGGAAGAAAATGGATGGATGGATGGAGAACGTTTTATTAACATATAAACACAGATCTTCGCAGCGCCTGCAACAGGACATGTAGTGGAGGTGGAGCTAAGGAGGCTGAGCTGAATTTCAGCGAGAGCAAGGGGGAGCAGAGCCATATATGGCTCTGAAGGGGAGGGACCAGAATGCTTTCCCTGTTGAAAATTTTCCTAAGTGCTACGTTCTACAGAAACTTACAGACTGCACCTTTAAAGCTTTTCCCCTCATCACAGTCCAACAAAGGCTGTTTGAACATTTTGCCCATAGGGAAACAGACCGCCATGACCTGTATCCCAGACAAGAAACAGACTCTCACTGTTATATTAAAGCTTTTGACACTGTGGATCATAACATCTTGTGTCATAAGCTCTCAGAAATCGGGTTCTCTGATCACACCATTGGTTGGTTTTCTAATTATCTGTCCAATCGGAAGCAAT
This sequence comes from Garcialebias charrua, assembly GCA_038048925.1. Lineage (NCBI taxonomy): Eukaryota > Metazoa > Chordata > Actinopteri > Cyprinodontiformes > Rivulidae > Garcialebias > Garcialebias charrua. The sequence goes on from JBBPBX010002902.1 coordinate 61,290, forward strand.
GTGTTCAGCACAATGGTACTTCTTCCAGTTATTTAACGGTTAAAAATGGTGTACCACAAGGCTCAGTCTTAGGACCAACCCTCTTTACAATTTACATAGCTCATGTAGGTCAGAGCATCCCTGATGCATCCTTACATTTCTATGCTGATGACACAGTTGTTTACTGTCAAGCTAAAACAGTTGCTAAGGCTTTCCAGTTTTTGCAATCCGCTTTTGACATCATCCAGTCAGATTTGTTCCGTCTCAAACTTGTCCTAAATGCTGAAAAAACAAAAGGGATGTTTTTTATCAAGTAGGAAGTCGGTCCCAGCAGTTCTTGCTATCATGGTGCTCTAAGATTCATAACTGGCTGTGATTATCGTACCCACCACTGCACCCTGTATTCACTGGTTAACTGGACATCATTAACCTCACGCAGACTCTTCCACTGGTACATTTTCATCTTTAAATCACTTCTTGGTCTGCTGCCCTCATACATCTCCTCCTACATGTCTTTACGTGAGTGCAGCTACAGCGTGCGCTCTCAGGACATGATTACCTGCAGTGTTCCGTCAGTGAGGACTGAACTTGGAAAAAGGGCCTTCTCCTACTCTGCTCCTGCTTCCTGGAATATCTTACAAAAAGATTTGAAGCTCTCGGCCTTGACTTCTCTAAATGGTTTTAAAAATCTTTTGGAATCCTGGCAAAAACCATTGCAGATATGTTCCTGTTTTTGATTTTGTACATCTACCTTGTGGTGTTTTGCTAGTTTTGATACTTTGCATTTCACTTTCTATTTCTCTCCTACGTTTTTTTTTTTTTTTTCTGTTGTTTGTTGTTTAAGGAAATTCTACCATTGCTGTTCATCATTCTTTAGTTTGTAGCAGGTCGCTTTTGTAAATGAGCCCTCGAGGCTCAATGAGATTTACCTGACTAAATAAAGGTTGAATGAATGAATGAATGCATGAGTTATCTATTAAAATCAGTAAACTCTTCAATGAATCGCCACCTTATCGTAATGGAGGAGTTTGTGCACCCGAATGATTCTAGGAGCTATGCTGTCAGGGGCGATTATATGTTCCCCTGGTAATGTATTCAAAGGTAGATTTGTTCTAGGTGACAAGCCTGATAAAGAGTGATTCAAAAGACTTACATGGCCAGGAAAAAACAAGGAGCTTGGTGTCCCTTGTGAGTTACCGGGGCCCCGTCCTGAAGCCAGCCTGGGGGAGGGGTTTGTCAGCGAGCGCCTGGTGACCGGGTTTCTACCCATGGGACCTGATCAGACTCAGCCCCAATGGGCAACACAGCATGGGCTCTGGAGCCGATCTCTTTGAGAGGGGCTGGACCTTATTCCACTCTTGAGTTGTCCGTGGTGAGAGGCGTCGAGCTGGTGTGGGTCTACTCTTAGCCCCACCGACTCGGTGCCTGTGTGTTGGAGTTTTCCCCGGTGGATGAGCAGGTGGCTTCCCTGCTATGTTTGTTGTTTGTGGCTACACACCAAATGCCAGTTCACAAGTCCATGAGAGGCAGCAGCTCTACCAACTGAGCCACCATGCTGCCATTATTATTATTATTATTATTATTATTATTATTATTATTATTATTATTATTATTATTATTATTATTATTATTATTATTATTATTATTATTATTATTATTATTATTATTATTAACCTTTATTTTTTTATCATAGCACTATACATAATCTATGGGTGCCAGGGCTTTTTGCTCTGCTGCTCCTCATGTGGAACACCCTCCTCAACCATCTAAGGATACCCCAGACTACAGAAAGTTTTAAGAAAGGACTGAAGACCTTCTTTTTTGAAAGATTTTAGTGTTTAAATTTATTCATAACTTTTCTACCTTTTAGTTTTTGCTCTATCTCTTTAGCTGTTTTATATTGTCGCACTTTGAGATGGAAAAAATTAAAGTGCGAAACAAATTCTTATTATTATTTAACCAGACAAGTCCCTTTGAGATCACAGATCTATTTTCCAAGGGAGGCCTGAAGGCAACCTGGCAGGCATGTTTTTGAACCGTGGGAGGAAACCGGAGTACCTGGAGAAAGCCCACACAAACACATGGAGAACATTCAAACTCCACCCAGAAAGACCCCAGGTCCAACTCGGAGATTCAAGACCTTCTTGCTGTGAGGCAACCGTGCTCCATCATGCTGTAATGTACATATCTCCAAGACCTTAGACCTCTCTTCTGAGACAAAGAGGCTTGTACATTTTTCGACTGAGCCCCACTTGGTTTTAGGGATGCACCGATCCACATTTCTTACTTCCGATCTGGGTATCGACCGATATCGATACTTTCCCGATCCGATACCGTTCAGGAGGCTGTAATAATGCATTTCTTGAATGGAGAGCAAGTGTATTACACTATACTCTGTGACTTCTATCTTAACATTGTGTGAGTTAAACCCAAAGAAGACATTTTGAGCCTCACTACAGGTAACACCCAAACTCTGATAGCATACAAGAGACAGTTCTATATCACAGACGTCCTTCTGACTCATGGTGTAGCCCAGAACACTAAAATACTGCTAAGCATTGTGGGAAATCAACACAGTCCACTCCACATTTTTTAGTTTAGTTTTTGATTGTGGCACTATGAGTTGTATTTCTTGTTGGTTTTGATCAACATTTATAAATTCAATGTATAGTTTAAATCTGTATCTGTTGATCAAAACCAACAAGAATTACAACTCATAGTGCCACAATAAAAAAAATGGGAGTAGACTGTTGATTTCCCATAATGCTTAGCAATATTTTAGTGTTCTGGGCTGCACCATGAATCAGAAGGATGTCTGTGATATAGACCTGCCTCTTGTATGCTATCAGAGTTTGGGTGTTACCTGTTGTCAGGCTCAGAGTGTCTTCTTTGGGTTTAACTGACACAATGTTAAGATAGAAGTCACAGGGTATAGTGTAATACACATGCTCTCTGACATACAGCAAGTATCGGAAATATCGGCAGGTTGGATCGGAAAATCCGATACGTAAATTATGCTGGTATCGGATACCGATACTGGATTGGATTGGCCCCATCCCTACTTGGTTTGTCTGACCATGAAATTGATACTTTTGGTTGCTCCAAACAGGTTCTAAAGAGACACCTACTGGGACTTCAGTTAGTTCCAGTCTGGATAATAATAATAATAATAATAATGAATTCAATTTATAATGCACTTTTCATTAATAAAAATCTCAAAGTGCTACAAAGTGTAACAAAGCAAAGATCAAAATTAAACAAGTGATAAAATCAAATAAAATCAATAATAATATCGACTAAGATCAAAGATAAAATCATGTGGATGGAGGAAACCACTCCGCGTCTCCGGGACTGACAGGAGTGTGCAAACATTAAAGGTGCTATGTGTAAGTTTCTGTTGTGCTCAGGACTTAAACATATTTTCAGCAGGGAAAAGCATTCTGCTCCTCCTCAGAGCCATATATGGCTCTGAGGAGGAGCCACAGTCCGTGCTCTGCTGAACTTGAGTTCAGCTCCGCCTCCTGCTGCATGTCCGCTCGGAGCCGCTTCAATATTCTGTGATTATATGTTAATAAAACGTTCTAAAAAATAAAATAAAACCATGAAGCACTGGTCCAACAACACAAAAACACCCTGAAATCAGCAGAGCTTCACGCAGCCACGTTGGACATGAGTTTTTTTTCCGCTCGTGACAAATCCATTTCCTCATTCCTGTCAGTGAAGGATGAAGCGATCACTTGACTTTTGGCAAAAAAACAAAAGAAAAGTCCAGCTCTGGGATGAAGAAGGGATATTTAATACATTTGTGTCACATACAAAACAGTCCTGCATCGCTTTGCAATCCTTTGAATGAGAACGTGCGCGGCGCTGGGGCTGGGACAGGCGGGGGCGTGGGTTGGGGCGTGACAAACAACTCTGTTTTTATTGGCTGGTCATTGTCCGGGTCACTCTGTGTTTTTAGTGTTTTTATAAATGCTGATAGAGAAGCAAGGGGACTATAGTTTTTTTCAGAGATTACTTTGTCTAACATCAGTCTGTCAGTAGATAGTGACAGAGTGAAGANNTCTGTCAGTAGATAGTGACAGAGTGAAGAAATATGTTTAAACATATTGTTAGAAAAGTTACAGACTACATTACAAAGTTACATAGTGCATCTTTAATGAATTGACAAACTGTATCTGCGTACATCTTGTTTACAGGAGATAATTTCTCACAAATCCTTTCGTACAATTTCAAATATTAAAGCCTGGGTAAGTGCAACAGTTGAACACACAGTCAGTGCAACAGTTGGTTCTTACCGGGAAACATGGTGAAGCAGAGTGAATTCAGTAAACCTGTTTTCAAAAAGGAGCTTAAAAGGGCAAAGATATAGCCGAGCAGTGGAAAGTCACGCTCTACGTACACAGAGTGAGGAACGTGGTGGTAAAGAACGTGTTCACTCGCTTTTAAAGGAAGAACTGTTTTGAAACTTCTTAAACGCTCAACAATTTAACAGTTCTTAATCCTTTGTGTGGTGCCAAGAAACAAAAGGCCCTGGACCTGACGGTACTGGAGGTCGTGTTCTGGAGAATGGTGCCTTGTAACTGGCAGACATGTTCAGTTTCATCTTCCACTGGCCTTTGCTGCTGCACATCTGTAGAAGGAGTCAACAGTTGCTTCTTGAAAACCCATTTCAGGCTCGTAGGTCTTGCGTAACACTTGTGTTATGAAATCTTAATAAAGATGCACTTTTGATCTCTGTTCGGGACAAGTTGGAGCCTCTCCAGTTTGCTTACAGGGCAGACAGAAGGTGGATGATTCACTAGATGTGCTTTTAAACCTGCTTTCTGGACAACTGCAGGAAGACGGGTCCTTTGGCCTTTTACTAATTTCTCTGCTACTTTTAACTCCATCTATCCCGTATTTCAGCAGAAAGGTTAAAGAGTTTCTATTTGACTTTTTTTACTGTTAAATATTGTTTTTTTAATCTCCCGGTTCCCTTCAGGGGTGTGTCCTTTTCCCTCTTTTGTTTTTACACATAATAATAATAAATAATAAATTCAATTTATAACGCACTTTTCATTACTGAAAATCTCAAAGTGCTACACATATATTGAATGCTACACACATTCATAAACCGGTGGCGGCAGACTACCATGCAAGGTGCTTTCCAGTCCTACCGGGAGCAACTCAGGGTTAAGTGTCTTGCCCAAGGACACAACGACACATGGTGCGGGTCCCGGGAGTCGAACCGCCAACTTTCCGATCGGGAGACGACTGCCATTACCACTACGCCACGGCCGCCCACAAATGACTGTTGAAGTCATCATGTTGGCGCCACATCACTGAATACGCTGACGACTCTGTCCTCTCCGTCAGGACACAGAGCCGTACTCTGGACCTGTAGGGAGCGAGTTTGTCCGTTTGTGATTCGTCTTTAAACATCAGTGTGGAAAAAATCTTAAGAATTTGATTTTAACAAATATCCTTTTGTCATCACAGCTCTTTTTTAATAAATGATCAGGGCAGCAGTTAGAAATCTGGATGTCACTGATGGTGTCTGTGAAACAGCTCATTTTATGCATGTATGCATTTTGATTACAAGTTTAGACGTTTTTATGTCCATATGACTTTCAAGAAGATGTTCAAACTTGCTTTATTATGGAAGCTGGTCTTCTCCTTTACGTGTTAGCTGCAGTTTCCTCCTGCAGTGGTGTTTGAAAGCTTGTGAGTTTTCAATATTTCTGCATAAATATGACCTAAAGCATCAGATTTTCAAATAAGTAGATAAAAAGAACCCAGTTAAACAAATGAGACAAAATATTATACTTTATTATACATTCCATAAATTATTAAATTACAAGTACTACAATGTTATATTATTTAGCTGCAGCAGTAGGTGATTTGTAATTAAAAATAAATGCACCATGTAATGCTATTTATTTATTTATTTATTTGTTTGTTTGTTTTAAAACCATGAAGTTATGGAATTTTATTCAAGGCTTTCAAACTGTCAGGATGTCATACATCAGTTTGTCTGAGGTGGATTTATCGGTTGTCTCATGTGTTCTGTGATAGAACGACCCCCAGCCCCCACAGCCTGTAGAAAATTAAACAAAAGTCCTGAATTGTCCAGATCTGAGCTCCAAGTTAAAACGACAATAAACATTGTGCAACATCACAGATTTTCAGGAAATAAAAAAGGAAGAGAGGAAACGCCAAGAACCCGCCATGACCTCACTGTTTTACTGACTTTGCGTTTGTGCTTCTTCTTCTTCTTTTTTTATTTATCCCGTTCTCTTCTTTAGCTCCACCGTCTTTGTGTGGACTTTCATCTGATCAGGCTCTTTAAAACACCAACACTTCCTGATATTCACAGGAATGAAGAAAACATTTCAATATTTTAATAATTTCTTCTACGCGAGCAAACAATCTTCACTACAATCAAACACAATGTGTCAAAAACCTGCATGTGTTGTACAATTCCACTGAAAGTGGCCCAAATGTTAAAACTTATGGGATTGATTTAACTTTTGATTTGTTATTTAATGAAGACTAATCAATCTACTAATTACAGATAAATGTTGTTAGAGGCTCTCTCATAATTTTAACCAGTTTTTATCATCTAAGATGGAAAGATGACAATAATTAAACAACAACACAGTTCTCTAACAGGTTTGTGTATCCTCGTGTTTGTTCATTTACACCATGATCAATACTTCACCTAGATGTGTGTTATGTTTCACAGTTTGATCAAATCACAGCCAGGGGCCTTTCTGGGTGGAGTGTGCATGTTCTCTCTGTGCTGTGTGGTTTTTCTGCAGGTCCAGTTTCCTCCCACAGACAGAAAACATGCAGGTTAGACTGATGGTGACTCTAAATTGTCTCTAGGTGAGAGACAGAATGGTTGTTTGTCTCTGTGATGGATTTGTGAACTGTCATTTGGTGTGCGGATAAAGAGAATGGATGGATGGATGGTTTTGTCAAATGATTGGGGTGGCCAGTTTATGCACACACACACACACACACACACACACACACACACACACACACACATTTATGGTGATGGCGAGCTTGTTTTTTTGACTCTGCAACCCAATTTTCTGTAGTGACGTTTCCTACACGCAGATGTCGCCGTGCACCAGAACTGAATCCGGTTTGTTGCTTAAAGTGTGTCTTTCACATTAAACACATGTTGTTGCCTTTTCAACCTAACATGTCTAAAACTCCAATTTTCATCAAAAATACAGTTCATATCTCAAAATAAAATGTGCTACTACTACCTTTTTTGTCTTCCCTCGCTACTCTGTCTAAAAATAGTGCCCTCAGCGGTAAACCGGAAGTGACATCACAGGAGGGGAACGTTCGTGCTTTAGCTAAGAAAGATATGGGATCGCACCAGGAGGAGGCGACAGATTACAAAGTTGTTTTGACATAAGTATGTCATCTCTGACTATTACATCAAATATCTAGCCAAATAACTTCTAGATACAGTACAGTATATACTACCTAAAGCTAAAAATGGTTTATATTTACATATAGCCTAAATATAGAGATACATGTACAGCATTAATTACACCACTGATGGATTTAACTACATTAGCCTTAGCTCCCTAAACAATTACTTTTTCCACCCTAAACCACTCGGTGGATATTTTTTCTGCTTTCAGAGTGTAATTATAAAGGGTGTATTTACTTAACGATCACCTGTATAACACATTTGGGATGAAATTCGATTTTTTATTAATTTTTTAAGACATGCAACATGGTCGCGCTAGCTTAAAATTAGCATCGTATTTTGTTCCATCTAAAGTCACTTGTATCTCCTAAACCACTCATTGGATATTTTTCCTGCTTTCAGAGTGTAATTATACAGGGCTTTTTTACTAAACGATTCCCTGTATAGCACATTTGAGATGAAATTCGATTTTTTATTAATTTTTTAAGACATGCAACACGGTCGCGCTAGCATTAAAATTAGCATCGTATTTTGTTCCATCTAAAGTCACTTGTATCTCCTAAACCACTCGGTGGATATTTTTCTGCTTTCAGAGTGTAATTATAAAGGGTGTATTTACTTAACGATCGCCTGTATAACACATTTGAGATGAAATTCGATTTTTTATTAATTTTTTAAGACATGCAACATGGTCGCGCTAGCTTAAAATTAGCATCGTATTTTGTTCCATCTAAAGTCACTTGTATCTCCTAAACCACTCGGTGGATATTTTTCTGCTTTCAGAGTGTAATTATAAAGGGTGTATTTACTTAACGATCGCCTGTATAACACATTTGAGATGAAATTCGATTTTTTATTAATTTTTTAAGACATGCAACATGGTCGCGCTAGCTTAAAATTAGCATCGTATTTTGTTCCATCTAAAGTCACTTGTATCTCCTAAACCACTCGGTGGATATTTTTCTGCTTTCAGAGTGTAATTATAAAGGGTGTATTTACTTAACGATCGCCTGTATAACACATTTGAGATGAAATTCGATTTTTTATTAATTTTTTAAGACATGCAACATGGTCGCGCTAGCTTAAAATTAGCATCGTATTTTGTTCCATCTAAAGTCACTTGTATCTCCTAAACCACTCATTGGATATTTTTCCTGCTTTCAGAGTGTAATTATACAGGGCTTTTTTACTAAACGATTCCCTGTATAGCACATTTGAGATGAAATTCGATTTTTTATTAATTTTTTAAGACATGCAACACGGTCGCGCTAGCATAAAATTAGCATCGTATTTTGTTCCATCTAAAGTCACTTATATCTCCTAAACCACTCATTGGATATTTTTCCTGCTTTCAGAGTGTAATTATAAAGGGTGTATTTACTTAACGATCTCCTGTATAACACATTTGAGATGAAATTCGATTTTTTATTAATTTTTTAAGACATGCAACATGGTCGCGCTAGCTTAAAATTAGCATCGTATTTTGTTCCATCTAAAGTCACTTGTATCTCCTAAACCACTCGGTGGATATTTTTCTGCTTTCAGAGTGTAATTATAAAGGGTGTATTTACTTAACGATCGCCTGTATAACACATTTGAGATGAAATTCGATTTTTTATTAATTTTTTAAGACATGCAACATGGTCGCGCTAGCTTAAAATTAGCATCGTATTTTGTTCCATCTAAAGTCACTTGTATCTCCTAAACCACTCGGTGGATATTTTTCTGCTTTCAGAGTGTAATTATAAAGGGTGTATTTACTTAACGATCACCTGTATAACACATTTGAGATGAAATTCGATTTTTTATTAATTTTTTAAGACATGCAACATGGTCGCGCTAGCTTAAAATTAGCATCGTATTTTGTTCCATCTAAAGTCACTTGTATCTCCTAAACCACTCATTGGATATTTTTCCTGCTTTCAGAGTGTAATTATACAGGGCTTTTTTACTAAACGATTCCCTGTATAGCACATTTGAGATGAAATTCGATTTTTTATTAATTTTTTAAGACATGCAACACGGTCGCGCTAGCATAAAATTAGCATCGTATTTTGTTCCATCTAAAGTCACTTATATCTCCTAAACCACTCATTGGATATTTTTCCTGCTTTCAGAGTGTAATTATAAAGGGTGTATTTACTTAACGATCTCCTGTATAACACATTTGAGATGAAATTCGATTTTTTATTAATTTTTTAAGACATGCAACATGGTCGCGCTAGCTTAAAATTAGCATCGTATTTTGTTCCATCTAAAGTCACTTGTATCTCCTAAACCACTCGGTGGATATTTTTCTGCTTTCAGAGTGTAATTATAAAGGGTGTATTTACTTAACGATCGCCTGTATAACACATTTGAGATGAAATTCGATTTTTTATTAATTTTTTAAGACATGCAACATGGTCGCGCTAGCTTAAAATTAGCATCGTATTTTGTTCCATCTAAAGTCACTTGTATCTCCTAAACCACTCGGTGGATATTTTTCTGCTTTCAGAGTGTAATTATAAAGGGTGTATTTACTTAACGATCGCCTGTATAACACATTTGAGATGAAATTCGATTTTTTATTAATTTTTTAAGACATGCAACATGGTCGCGCTAGCTTAAAATTAGCATCGTATTTTGTTCCATCTAAAGTCACTTGTATCTCCTAAACCACTCGGTGGATATTTTTCTGCTTTCAGAGTGTAATTATAAAGGGTGTATTTACTTAACGATCGCCTGTATAACACATTTGAGATGAAATTCGATTTTTTATTAATTTTTTAAGACGCAACCGGGTGGACCTAGCTGCGGTTTAGCTCTGTATATTTCGTAATTTATAGCTCCTAACCTAAACCACTTTCAACCAAAAGATTAATAAATTATATTCATGTCCTTACTTCTGAAGTCAATCCTGTGTTCGTTCAGGTCGCTGTCGTTGTAATCCTCCTGACAAATGCGGTCAAATCACAGAGTTGGTTGTGATGCTTCTGTTGGTGAAATCCGGCCTTTTCATCCGGACAAACCTCACCCAAGCTGTGAAAGCTGGCTTTTTTTGGTGCAGGAAATCGATGTCCAGACAAACTGGAGTTCGAACAACCCCCGCACACACAAATATTAACCATTATTGGACCTTTTTCACTTCAATACAACTCAATACAAAACAACAACTTCCGACTATGACGCCCCCTCTACTTTCGTCACGTGTCACGTGACTCCCAAACCGCGCCTTTTTTTTTAGGCTCTGTTTTTTCCCCCTGATTTGTGTCTGTAAGGCTATTGGTATTAATTTGGAAAGCAGGGAGGATTATCAAAATTACTTTATTACCTCTAAATATTATGTTTCTGCCCAAAAAACTAACATGAAACATGCACTTTAATTTTCAACTATCCAACTCACAGGGTTTACACGTACAGGACACATGTACGGTGGTGGGCAGTTTGGATTTTGACACCAAAGGAAACTTTCTTACCTCTTGCTGCAGCCACTCTCCAAAATGGAAGTCTGAACTTTTGTTATTTTTCCATATATTGTGCTAACAGCATGGGCTGATGGACAGGCAGGCCTTCTAACTCCCTGTCTTTGCTCTGCGATGACAAAAACACAAGAAGACCGATCTGAGGACACCACAGCACAGCCCCCCTCCCCCTCGATCAGAATTATACAACTTATTCTGTTGTTTCCGTCAGTAGATGTTGCCACTGGTAACCAAATTATTTTACCTCAAAGCAACAACAACAACAAAAAAACACAAAAAGATTGTTAGTCTATTTATCAAAGATTTATTTATTTATTATTATTATTATTATTATTATTATTATTATTATTATTGTTTCAGCTGGAACAGAGTTAACCTGCTCTCA
>JBBPBX010002902.1:72683-86514 GCA_038048925.1 Garcialebias charrua
TCAGCTGTTTGAAGAAACAGGAAACATGACTCTGGAAAGGCCACAGCTGGAAAAACACTGCACGAACTGACAGAAATGATTTCCTGAGGTTTACAGCTGCTCCAGGCAACAAAGTCTCACATGCTGGTTCAACAAGAGGAAACAAACAAACAAACAAACAAACAAACAAATAAACTAAAACAAACGGGCTCCAAAGTAGAAATAAGAAAACCTCATTTATTTACAGAAGCAAAAACCAAAGACCGCATTATACTACTGTAGTCCCTCGCTACGTCGTGGTTCATTTATCGTGGACTCGCTCTATTGCGGTTTTTCAAAATAAGAGTGGACATGACACCCAGTTGGCTGACTGATGGATGAGCCGCACCATCGGCATGGGATTTTTATTTAAAATAAATTGTAAATTATTTAGCACCTGCTGCACCTCCGTGCAGCCCTTACTGCTGCAGGATCAACTTCCTGCTGCAGCTGATCAGCTGTTCTCTGTGCAGAGCTGAGAAGTGGGCGTGGCCAAGAGGCTTGCAGGTGGCAAGGACGGGGAACAAAAGCCCAGAGACGTAATGTAACAGGACACAGAGGGAGAAATGACAAACACCTGGGGAGCCGAGGAGACAAAGAGCAGGTGAGAGTGGGAGGAGCAGGAGCTGCCTACAGGAAGGGAAAACACCGAGGAGGACTGAAGGAGGACAAGTGCAAGAAACTCAAAAGACAGGAAATAATTAAACTAAAAGATGAACTCAAGGAGTAAAACCGACACAGACTAAGATACAAGGTTTACACATGCGCTGTAAATAGAAATAATAGGCGGCCATCTTGGATGTTGACACACACTGAAATGGAAGTCAGTACTTTATTTATTTTTAAAGTTATCATGCTCTCAACATGCGTGGACGGTATTTCCAATTCCTCATCTTCACTTTGCGACAGTGGACAAAAATCTGCAAGGTTGCCACTCATTTGATGTTCTCCACAGTCCTAAAATAATTATTGTATCAGATTAAATTAACAACAATTATAGAAATGAAAACACTTCTGTCATAAAATCACCATAATCCATGTCCCTGAGGCTCACCTGGTTAAGACCTCTTCATGCATCTCTGTAAAGATTTCCTTTTTTTATCCATAAGATTGCCTCTACAGTATTAGGGCCTCTATTGTACCTTGTGCACACGACCCTTCAACTTTGGTTCTACCTTCTGCTGTCTTTGATCAGTTTGAGGCAGGGACTTCCTCTTAGCTGCAGAAGATTGTGGGTCAGTTAAAACACTCAGGGTCTCACATGACCCTGACCCCCTCAACTTTTTAAAGAGCTCTTACTCTCTGTGGAACCATTTCTTCTTGCAGTTCTTAACAGCAGCCTGTCTTCTGGCGTGGCCTCTGATAATTTCATAAAAGCAGTGGTACTGCCATTGTTAATAATTTTTAATTTGGACCCTTCAGTCATGGGTAATTTCGCTAAACTGCCATTTGTGTCTAAAGTCCTTGAAAAAAATAATCTGTTGATGGATTTTTTTTTTTGGAGCGACAAAACATTCTTAAGGGTTTTCTGTCCAGATTTAAATCTTTGCACTTGAGTCTGCTCTTCGAAGAATTTTTAATGACATATTTTTAGCTATGGATTCTGGCAATTTTCATTCAACCTTTATTTAAACAGATAAGTTACATTGAGCCTCGAAGACTCATTTACTGTACAAGTGAGATCTGTTGGACAGACAATAAAAGTGGTGAAAAATGACACATAGGATTTGGAGTACCCTGATGCATGCTCAATAATAAAATAAAGTTCACATGAGAAGATGTAAAAAATGGCAGGTTGGCTTTCTTGGACTGTGAGGTCTCAGTTTCTGATAGAGGAAATTTACAAACTGAGGTGTACCACAAACCCACTCACACAGACCAGTATTTACAGTTTGACTCCCATCACCCTCTGGAGCACAAGTTAGGAGTCATCAGGACTCTGTACCACAGAGCAGACAGCGTCCCCACTAACTCAGGAGCCAGACAGAAGAGAAATCACACACAAAACAGGCTCTAGAGAAATGTGGATATCCTAACTGGGCCTTCCTGAAAGCAGAGAAGAAACCCAAACAGGACTCCAGCAGCCATCAGGTGAAAAGAAGGAACCCAGACCCAGACCAGTGGTCATTCCAGATGTTGCAGGAGTTTCAGAGACATTGAGACGTTTATTTTCTAAACACAACGTCCCAGTGGCTTTTAAACCCCAAAATACATTAAAGACTGGTTCATCCCAAAGATCCAGTCCCCCGGCACAAACAGAGTAATATTGTGTATGCTGTTCAGTGTCAGGAGGGTGATCAGTCTTATATCGGGGAAACTAAACAGCCACTGGCCAAAAGGATGGACCAGCACAGAAGATCAACATCATCAGGTCAGGACTCTGCGGTCTACACTCATCTCCAGGTCAGAGGTCACTCTTTCAGGGATGAAGATGTTCACATCCTTGATAGAGAGGAACGATGGTTTGAGAGAGGAGTAAAGGAGGCCATCTTTGTGAAAAGAAACCGTCCATCATTAAACAGAGGTGGAGGCCTCCGGGTTCAACTGTCTCCCTCTTACAATGCTGTTATTGCTAGTATCACTCAGCCCTCTGTGAATAGCAAACAACCATCAGGGTGCTAACGATCCATCGTTAGGCTGATGGTCCTCCTTGATCATGTGAGCAGCTGGTTTCAGGCTGTCATCAGCTAACTGGTTGATCCACTGTGAGAGGTGCTATTTATAAGGCTGAGCTGAATACAGCTTCTCAGACTGAGGAAGTCTTCCGGACAAAAGACTAAACGTTTCTACAATATTTTATTTTTTTTTATGTCCAGAGGACCAGACTTAGCTTTTTTAGATAGGGTTTGGAGATTTAAAAAAAATCCTACCACATTTTTGACCTCTGCTTGAAGGTCAAAAATGTGGTAATGAAAAAAAATCTTGCACACAAGCACATAATGACGCCGACATTACGCAGAGAGGGGGCAGGGGTTAGAATACTCAAAGGTGGTTGAGCAGCCAGCCCGCAGAGACACTGCAGAGTTCAGATAAAAACACTCAGTTCATATACAGTAGTTCCCTCTGGAGAGATCTGTGCACACTCGCGGGAGGTGGGGCTATCGAGGATGGCCAGAGGCAAATCCAGAGTCCTGAAATGATGACAGAATGTTTATTCAGCTGGGCTCCTCTGAAAGGTCCGTGGAATTCCTCAGAAGAAGGTTTATATGGTGTTTGTGCTTTTAGACCTGACGGCAGCATTTGATACAGTGGATCACAACATTTTAACCACTTGTTTAGAAAGGTGGGTGAGTATTAGGCACCAGACTGGTTCAGATCCCATCTGACCTTCACCTGCCTCTCATGTTTGGAGTTCCTCAGAGTTCAATATTGAGACCTCTTTTATTTCCCCCTATTTGCTCCATCTTTGCTCCATTTTCAGGACGCACAGTGTTTCTTTCACTAGGTGTGTTTAGCTGATGACAGCCTGATTTATCTGCCTATAAATAAAAAGGATGCCCTATCTGCCAGACCCTTATTTGACTACGGTACCTTAATGAGATTTGGGCTTGGTTGTCTCCTTTTTTTATGAGAAAAAACCTGAAGTGATGTTTTTTGGTAATGCTACCTTTTGTGTTCTTTTTGTTTTAGCTTCACCTCAGTTTCTGCTCCTTGAACAAATTTCCTTCTCATTAAATTACACCAGAAGATAATACATATTTGCGTCTGCCACAAATCAGTCCATTAATTCTTTTGTTGTTTTTGTTTTTTGTCTCGTACAGGGAGTCCTTCGCGGACTCTGTCCACCATGTCTCTCTCGGTTCGACCAGTCAGACGTGTCACCTCCAGATCCATCACTAGGAGTCAGAGTTTTACCGGAGTTAACATCCAGGAAAAAGCCTACAGGTACACATTCAAAATGTTTTAGCAGCTAATGCCACTGAACTGGTTGAACTGGTGTTTGTGTAACATGATTTACAAATTTGGGTTTCCTACATAGCCCTGGCCCCCACCACATCATTTTTTAGTTCATCACCGGTTGTAGCCATTTTTGTATTGCTAGGTCACATGTTGTGGTCATCTTGAATTGGATTGACTCTAAAAAATGAAATAAATGCAGATGTATATTTAATGGTTTATTTGTAGAGTTTTATGAAAAAAAGCAACCAGAGAGAGGTTCATGACGTATTCTGCTAAGAGACAGACATGGACAAAAACATTAAATAAGCTTTTTAATAAGGACTAGGAGTCTTCTATTATGAAAGTGTACAAAATTATATTGTTAAAAAAATGGGGAAAAAACGGCTTTGATATTTATTAAACAAGTTCAAATACTCTGATCTTTACTTTTTCGGAAGAAGCGGAAGATATGGATGGATGATCTTTACTTTCTTGGGGAGGCTGTGGCTGAGAGACTACAGCAGTCCTCCAATGCAAGAGTTGGGGGTTCGATTCCACCAGCAGTCACGTGCTGAAGTGTCCCTGGGCAAGACACTGAACCCCTCATTGCCTCTGATATGTCCCATCAGTGTATGAATGTGATAAAGCTCTGATTATTCTCTGTACAGATCCAGTAGAGTGTTGTATAAACGGGTAAATGAGGCACAGATTGTTGTAAAGAGCTTTAAATGTCTTGATGACACAGAAAGGAGCTGTATCAGTACAGTCCAGTTACCATTTATGATAAACTCATCTTGGGCAGAACCAATCCATGATGTTTGGTACACTCAGGGACATGATTGGATCTTACACCAAAGTAGATATCTACACTTTAATAATAATAATAATAATAATAATAATAATAATAATAATAATAATAATAATAATAATAATAATAATAATAATAATTCAATTTATACCGCACTTTTCATTAATAAAAATCTCAAAGTGCTACAACAAATAAAACAAGTGATAAAATCAAGTAAAATCAATAATAATATCAACTAAGATCAAAGATAAAATCATGTGGAGGCAGAATAGGCTTGCTTAAAAAGAAAAGTCTTTAAGCCGTTTTTAAAGTCAACCAGTGACTGTGGAGCTCTCAGGTAGTCAGGGAGGGAGTTCCATAGGCGGGGGGCAGCCACACAGAATGCCCGGTCTCCCATGGTCCTTAATTTGGTTTGTGGAATGTGAAGTAGATTACTGTTCTGTGATCGTAGAGACCGGGTGGATGAATATGGTGCAAGAATGTCCTAAAAATGTACTTTAGTCCTCATCAGGATGCATACCAACGACTGTGTTGTAAACCTGCAGGAACCTGTCAGCGTTCAGCACTCCTGGTCTCAGCAGGAAGTCCAGCAGAGCCAGTCTGATGTTTAACATGTCCACCAAGTCCAGCCTGACCCCTAAAGTTCCTCAACCAGAGCAGCTGGATGAAGCCTATGAGGCCTTGAAGAAAGGCCTTCAGTAAGTGTGGTTTTTACAAACGAAGCCTCATCTTTTATTCTGAAGGAGTGTTTTGTTGATGTCTACCTCTGTGCAGGTATTTGAACGTCTTTATAACTTGGCTCTGTAAATTTGTCTTTAGGTCTTGCCTGCAGACTTATCAGATGGACCTGAATAACCTCAGCAAACAAATAAAAGAATCTAAAAGGAACTCCAGACTGGTATGTTGTGGTTTTCTGCAGTGAAACATCCATCCTAAGAGTTCAAACGAAACACAAGTGCAGTAGAAGATGTTTCATTTCCCTTCTGGGAAGCTTTTTCAGATAAAAACTGAGGAGTGTGAAGTTCTGAATGAAATGCATTAATCTCACTCCCCTTTGGTTGAAGGGACTTCAGGCCTTTGTTTGCCGGGCTCACAGAGAGATGTTTGGTCACATGTAGAGTTTAGAAAGCTGAAATCTTAGACCTCCTCCTCTGTTTGAAGTTGCAAGAGACGAACTCCAAGTCAGGATGTCCACAGGCTTGAAGTTTCTGTTGCTCTTCCATCTCTTCTGTCTTTGTAGAGACATGTTCGGACCAATGGAGTGGATTCTGATGACAGAAAGTTTGTGTTCCCGTGGGTCAAACAGAAGGGTCAGATCTTTGTCTACGTTCACCAAACAGTCCAGACAAGGCAGCTTGTTGTCGTTGGCATCATCTCTTGTGAACTTGATGATGTTGTCCACAGAGCTGACACGTCTGATGAACACCTCTACTGCCTTGATGGTGACCCAGGATCATCCACACATCTGATGAACACCTCTACTGCCTTGATGGTGACCCAGGATCATCCACACAGCTGAACCAGTGGCTCAGTGTTGGTCCCTTGAAGGAGTCCAGTGCTCGCTGTTCCAGATTCAGAGATCCACCACTATCGGTGACACTGGAGACTCGATGGCACAGTCATGCTCCTGTCTGTAAAATACTGTCTAAATAAGTTGTGGAAAGGCAGAAGTCCAGCAGGTACAGATCTGCTCTGGGGTGAAACTGGTCCGTTATCTTGTTGAAGTCGTCTCCTGATGGTTTCCATTGCTTCTGATGTGGGTATGCAAGTGGAAAGTGAAGCGTTTCTCCTGGAGAAACTCAAAGGTTTAGCTTTGAAGTCCTTGACGTTCTCTATATGATGTAGTGTTTCCTAACAGAAGAACTAAAATACCAGTGAGCTGTTTCGTAAAACGGGTGCATCTCAAAAAATGAGAATGTTGTGAAGAGCATCACACCCTAATCAGCTGATGAAATCCTAGACATGAGCTGCAGATGTCTCATTCCTCGAGTCGAGTCACTCCTGAGTAAGAGACATCAGAAGCATCTTACCTGGATTGAGGTAGAAGTATTCACGTTACTGTATTCAGAAAACCCAGTGGACTCAGACCAGCACTGACTGTGGAAACTTCACTCTGTGGATTCTGGACCTCTCCACTCTTCCTCCTGACTCTTTGACCTCGAGTTACAAATGACATGAACATTTACTTTCATCTGAAAAGAGGACGTTGGACCACAGAGCCACAGTCCAGCTCTTTGTCTCCTCAGCAGATAATACACTATCACAATATATTCTAATTTTCTGAGACACTGAATTTTAGTTTTTCATTATTTGTAATAATAATCACCAAAATTACAAGAAATAAAGGAAATGAAATATTTCACACTGTGTGATGAATCTATGTAATACGAGTTTCATTTTCTGAAATCCAGCCGTCCATTATCTTTACCTGCTTCCTTCTTTCTGAGTCACCGGAGCAGTCACTGTGCAAATGATGGACAAAATAATTGGAACTTTTCACAATACTGTACCGTATTTTTCGGACTATAGTTCGCACCGGAATATAGGTTGCATTGTCCAATTATTGCCAAAAAATTGGAAAAATCCATAAACAGGTCGCACCGGAATATAGGTCGCACCTACGTCACGCTGACGTAACGCGTCACCGCTGACACAACCCTGAAATGTGGGCCGAGTGTTTAGCTCTGCTGCAAATGTCTGCCACATGGAGCGCACAGCAAGGCTTTTAAGAAGATTAACACTTAAAAACAATTATTTGTTTGATAAAAATTATAGCTGACATTATAGCACAAGGGTTAGTGGTTTATGATAAATGGAGCTTATTTATATAGCGCTTTCCAGCCCCCTATGAGGGGCCCCAAAGCGCTTTGCAATCGGGATTGGAACCGCCAACCTTCCGATCGGGGGACGACTGCCATTACCACTACGCCACTGCCGTCCACATTATTTTAGTTTATTAGCTGAGTGGTTTATTAGCTATTTGCTAAAATATACGAAGCTAACTCGACACGGTTGCGTCTCTTAAAGGTTCAGTCTGCAGTTTCTGTAGAACTGCAGCACTTAGAAATATTTTCAACAGGCAAAGCATTCTGATCCCTCCCCCTCAGAGCCATATATGGCTCTGCTCTCCCATGGTCTGCTGAAATTCAAATTCAAGCTCTGTTTTTATTGGCTGATTCAAATTCAAGCTCTGTTTTTATTGGCTGGTTACAAACTCTGTTTTTATTGGCTGGAAAATGGCGTGTCACCTTTTCTTTTTAGAAATGCTTATTTACCACCTGGAGAAGCAAGGGGACAATATTTTTTTTATTTTTTTCAGAGATTACCTGGCTAACATCAGTCTGTCAGGAGGTAGTGACAGAGTGAAGAAATATGTTTATAAAAAAAGCTACATACTGAAGCTTTAAAAAATGAATAAAAAAACGAATTTAATCTCAAATGTCTTATACAGGGCATCAGTTTGTAAATAAAACCCATATAATTACACTCTGGCAGCAGAAAAAATATCCACTGAGTGGTTTAGGAGCTATTTATAACGTAAACAGAAATAAAACTAAGAAAGACCTAGCTAACCGCTAATAAAAGATTGTTTTTTATCTCAAATATCTCATAAAGCTACTCACTTGTAAATGTACATACAGTGATTACATTCTGTAAGTTTCAGGAATATCCACCGAGTGGTTTCTGAGATATTTATAACGTTATCAACAGAAGCTAACCGAAGCTAACCGCTAATAAAATATTGTTGTTTTTTTTAATCTCAAACATCTCATAAAGCTAGTCACTTGTAAATGTCCATACAGTGATTACAATCTGTAAGTTTCAGAAATATCCGACGAGTGGTTCTTGACTTATCTTGCAAACAAACAGCTAACAAACACAGAGCTAACAGTAGTTACCTCCAGAGCAGGAGGCCGGGCAGCGACAGAGTCAGTCCGAGCAGAGGAGGCTTTTTTTCGACACATGAGCTGGAAACGGTCGGTGGACTCTCTGGAAGTGTCCCCCTAGTGGACAAAAGTGGTACTGCACCATTTTCTGCCAAAATGAAAAACGGTCACATCTGAGCCAAAAATTGGTCTAAAAATATGGGGAAAAATCCATAAATAGGTCTCACCTGACTATAGGTCACAGGCCATGAAAAAATGATAAAAATCCGCGACCTATAGTCCAAAAAATACGGTATACAATATATATAATTTTATTTTTTTAGATGCACCCTATATGAGTTTATGCTGACGACGATGATGATGCTGTCTGTGCTGTTCTTTGTGTATTGTAGTCAGTCCATTTAGACATGGAGCGGCTGACCCAGGATTTAATTTGTGGTAAAAATAATGGCTTGATTGTCCCTTTCAAGTTTTTTGCAGGTTGTAATATTTTTGTCGGGTCCCTCAAGGTGCTGTCTCGGTAAAGTGGATATTTATTCATAAGTGTTGAGGACTTCCTTTGTCAGCTGGCACAATGTGATGTTTTGGTCCTTATTAACATATATTATGGCATGTGACTACAGCATCTGTTTTGTGAGTCAGGCTAACAAAAACTCGAACGACTCTCCGTTGTGATATTAATCTGAATGTAGAGCTCCCTGGATGAGAAGCTAAATGTCTGGCACTGCTGAACAGAAGTGTAGCTGCAATGTTTTTTGTTTGATGAAGATTTTACATGATCTGGATGACGGAGAATCTAAACCAGACAAATATTCATTTATATTAAATGAAATGGCACATTTGACTCTGTGTTTCTTTTCTCCTCAGGGGTTCCTTTATGATTTAGACAAGGTGAGTTACTCATATACTGTATTTGTCAAATGTTTAAAAGCAAAAGGCTGGACTTTAAGAAGCATTTTGTGGAAACAGCTGAGTCTGCAGACCAAATTATAGAAGTTAACCTTTGCTTTCCTCTGACAGCAAGTTAAAGTGATTGAGAGGTACGTGAGGCGACTGGAGTTTCACCTCAGCAAGGTAAGACCGTCAGCAAACACGTTTTGTAGATTTAACTTGAGTGACGGGGCAGGTCGAACCTCACAGGGCTGCAGCTGTTGGGGACAAGGTCAAGATTCAAAGAACACAAACACATTTCCACTGGGCTCAATCTCATGAAAATATAAAAGCCAAACTTTTCTGTGTTTCTGTATAAACAAATCAAACACCATGCAACAAAACTGTAATCCTCAAAGTCGAACGTACAAGGAGGCGGACATGTTGGTTTTGGGAGGAAAGTTGACCAATTGTTGAGACGTTGCTGTGAATGATCGCATCTAACGAGAAGAAACGTCCAAACAAAAATAGTAAATTTTTATGGAAAATGAAAAGCTGCTGTAGGTGCGTTCCATGTCCCAAGAGTCAGTTTTGATCAACTGGTTTGTTCACGAGTGAGGGAAGAATGGAGCGTGAGACTGACAGGTGGACTGGTGCAACATCTGCAGTATTCTGGACTGTGCCGGTCCGTTGTGGTGAAGAGGGAGCCGAGCTGTGAGGAGAAGCTCTCTGTTGAGAAGTTCAGTCATCAGGAGAGACTTGGAGTAGAACTGCTGCTGCTCCACATCCAGAGGAGCCAGTTGATGTGGTTCAGACATGTTCAACTGGGAGGAGACCCAGGACAGGTACATCTCTCAGTTGACCTGGGAACACCTTGGAGTCCTCCCAGAAGATCTGGAAGAGGCTGTGGAGAGAGATGTCTGGACCTCCATGATGAAGATGCTGCCCCCGAGACCTGAGTCCAGAACAAGAGGAAGGATGGATTGACGGATGGATGGACACTTTGTTCACCATGTAGCACATACTCGCATGTCTGTTCGGCACATTTCATCAGCAGGTTTATTTTGTTACTTTAATAATAAACTCTATGAAGGATCAAAGTCCTTCACCTCCAGTGAATATAAACCTGAAATGTAAAAACAATTAGTTTTTATATTTCATATTTTAAATAAACCATTAGAATCACAAACTGCTGAAGCAGGGATGGGATGAGAGGACAAAGCATTTTGTATAATCATACACAATTCTTTTCTTATTGAGGATGGATGGATGGATGGATGGATGGATGAACACTTTGATCACCACATATCATTTATTATTGAAAGCTGTTTGTATCCATCCATTCTTTATCAGCTTCTTCCTTTTTTGGGTCACTTGTGCCCATGTCCAGTCATCACTGTGTGAGAGGCGGGGGACACCTGGACAGGTCTCCAGTCCATCACATGGACACCTGGAGACAAACGAGACAAACAATCATTCTCTCTCTCACCTAGAGACAGTTCAGAGTTACCATCAGTCTAACATGCATGTTTTTGGTCTGTGGGAGGAAACTGGAGAAAACCCACGCAGCACGAAGAGAACATGCAAACTCCACCCAGAAAGGTCCCTGGCCGGGATTTGAACCATCGACCTTCTCGCTGAGAGGCAACAGCTCTGTCAACTGCACCAGTGTACCACCCATACAATTTTATTTTACCTTAAATTGTTTTACATAAATTAGACGGCATTACTGTTCAAATCTGTGTTAATTGATAGAATGCCAGTTACCGCCTTATAAACAGCAGAATTCTGAACATATTTAACATTTAATGAAAAGTGTTGACTGTAATTCATGCACTCATTTCATTCATTCAACCGTTATTTCTACAGGTTGATCCCATTGAGCCTCGAGGACTCATTTACAAGAGAGACCTGGTTTTAACAAAGAATGATGACGATAATAGATGATCATGAAAGAGGCAAACAGATTTTTTTTTTTTTACAAATTAAAATAAGATGGCAAGAAAGTAGCAAAAACAGCTAGATTATAAGGCGAATGTAGAAAACTAAAAACAGTAACCCTGATGCATGCTCAATACTGTAATAATAATAATAATAATAATGCATTACCTTTAAATATCCAAATGCATTTTGCTAAAAGACAAAGTTGTTATAATCTTAAGGGAACAGAGATGTTTGTAAAACCACAATTCAGAACTAGTTTGAAGGGACGTTCTACCTCAATCCAGGGAATTAGATTATGGAATGGCTTGGAGAATGTAGTTAAAAATGCCAAGTCAATGTTTACATTTAAGAAAATGATCAAAACGAATGTGTTAAAAAATATATATGAAATAGCGTAATGTGTATTGTATTAGTTAGAAAATTAGAAAGAGTTAGTCATTTTGTACTGTTGGTTGAAGATTATTATTGTTTAATCTGATTGTTGGAAAAAAGGGGCAGATATAATAAGATTTATTCTTCTTTCTGCTACCTTTCATTTTTTTATATTTTGTACATTATCATTTATGGGATTGTCTTGTATTGTTTCTTTTGTAAAAAAAAAAGAACAAATTTAATAAACAAACATAAACATAATCCAGGTAGAAAAATCTAAAAAAGCTAAGTCTGGTCCTCTGGACTTTGTGAAAAGAAACCGTCCATCATTAAACAGAGGTGGAGGCCTCCGGGTTCAACTGTCCCCCTCTTAAGGCTGGTTTATACTTCTTGTCTTAAGTCTTTTACCCCCCGTTGAGTGAACCCAGCGATGACGTAATTGCGTGTCTGTCACCGACCGCATGAGTGTTTATACTTGGAAAGACGTGGGGGATACATTATAATAAATCCCTCCCTCTTCCCTCCCACTGCAAACGTCGGTGAATTTCTCAGGGTCTCCGCTCACTTTAAACACGCATTTTTACGCATAACAGCAGAGTTTTCTTTGATTTAAAAGCTGCGCGCATGCGCGATCCTCTTCATTTTGTCAACTTTACACGCACATGCTTTAGCTCCTGTTTGCGCGCGCATCCATCCATCCATCCATCCATCCATCAAGATGGTGTAGTGGCAGGGCTTTTGACTTGGAACCCGAAGGACGCGGGTTCGCGCCCCGGCCACTACCCACCTTGGGGTGTCTATGAGTGCACACCTATTTCTCCAGCTCCCCGGGCGCTTTCGGGCTGCTCACTGCACCACCTGGTAGGTGGTTGGGTTAAATGCAGAGACGAATTTCGTCTGTGTATGGGAAACATACGCAGATGACAGGAAAAGACATTATTATTATTTATCTTCCGCTTATCCGGGGTCGGGTCGCGGGGGTAGCAGCCTAAGTAGGGAGGCCCAGACTTCCCTCTCCCCAGCCACTTGGAGCAGCTCCTCCGGGGGAATCCCAAGGCGTTCCCAGGCCAGCCGAGAAACATAGTCCCTCCAGCGTATCCTGGGTCTTCCTCTGGGTCTCCTCCCGGTGGGACATGCCCGGAACACCTCACCAGGGAGGCGTCCAGGAGGCATCCTAACCAGATGCCCGAGCCACCTCAACTGGCTCCTCTCGATGTGGAGAAGCAGCGGCTCTACTCCGAGTCCCTCCCGGATGACTGAGCTTCTCACCCTATCTCTAAGGGAGAGTCCAGACACCCTGCGGAGAAAACTCATTTCAGCCGCTTGTATCCGAGATCTCGTTCTTTCGGTCATAACCCAAAGCTCATGACCATAGATGAGGGTAGGAACGTAGATCGATCGGTAAATTGAGAGCTTTGCCTTTTGACTCAGCTCTCTCTTCACCACGACAGACCGGTACAGCGCCCGCTTCACTGCGGACGCTGCACCTATCCGCCTATCGATCTCACGCTCCAGTTTTCCCTCATTCGTGAACAAGACCCCGAGATACTTAAACTCCTCCACTTGGGGCAGGACCTCCTCCCCAACCCGGAGAGGGCATGCTACCCTTTTCCGGCTCAAGACCATGGCCTCGGATTTGGAGGAACTGTCCCCGGCCGGGGGACGCGCCGGGGACGCGCGCATGTTCGTAAATATATATACAGGTAGTCCCCGATTTACGAGCGCTCTTACATATGAGGTTCCGGACTCACGAGCTGGCGAACAAGCAGTAAATTTGTAAAGAACATACAAAAAATACAGCACTTTTATGTGTTTTTAGATGAAAGTGTGTTAGCTAACCGTTTGGAAACAAGTTTCTGAGCATGTTTATGAACTAGTATGAACATTTGTGATGAAAAACGAGTGTTCGTAGTAGCGCTAGCATAAATTTTCCGATTTACGACAGAAAATCCGGACTTACGAGAACACGTGTTTCGTGTTCCGACGTACGAGATTTCGCCTTACGAGATAGTCGGAGGAACGGAACTCGCTCGTAAGTCGGGGACCACCTGTA